>JAPMOQ010042318.1:633630-660837 GCA_026543055.1 Argiope trifasciata | reverse complement strand
CATCATCGAAAGGTCCGTTCGTGCCCAAACTCCTGCACCATCCACACTTTCACAATTATGGACGTCTATACAGACAGCATGGCTCAATATTCCTGCAGAGGACTTCCAACCGCTTGTGGACTCCATGACACGTCGGAGGGCCGCGGTGGCCCGGTGGTAAAGTCTCGGCTTCGGAACCGGAGGGTTTCAGGTTCGATACTCGATTCCACCGAGGGTCTGTTGCACGTTAAATCTGTCAGGCCAAATGTCCTCCCGCTGGTGTGGAGAGGGGGATGCCAGTTCAGGTGTCGTCCTCGTCATCTGACCGTGGTTCAAAATTACGAGGTCCGTCCCAAAATAGCCCTCGTGTTGCTTTAAGCGGGACGTTAATATAACTAAACTAAACTAAACCATGACACGTCGAGTTGTTGGACTTCGCCGGGCAAAAGGAGGACCGACACGATATTAACAGTCATCCCATGACTTTTGTCACTTCAGTGTATATATATAATATTAAAGCAATTGGAAGAAAAGTTAATAAGACAGAAATACCTATTAAAGCGATATTACTATGCAAAGTACGAAATGTAAGAAATTTATTAGATGCAAATACTGATAGGATGACGCACATCGCAAATTATATTGTGAGGAATAGTATATTCAAACCACATATCATAGTAATCAATAAAAAGTATGAACTGTGAATTTGTTTGTAAACTTCAGATTTTGATTTAAATTTTATTAAAAGAAATTACAAAAACTATAAAATACATCATCGTTTACTAATAATCCTTTTTTAACCGATACAGTAATTGACTACGACCGATTCTATCTTGATTTTATTTCAAAAATATTATTGAAATGCTGGCTGGTGGAAAAAAAATGTGCGCTATAAAATACTTAAAATCAAAATTAACAAATTTGTTCCGAGTACGCTGCTGAAGGTTTTGTTTTATTGATAAATATTTACAAAATGTGTATTAAGTTTAGCTTTAAAAAAGGATTTGACTAATGTATCCAGCGATTAAAATAATTTTGTAAATTTAATACTTCAGGTTTCACAATGCACAGTGCATTCATTCAGTACAAATGTATTCCATTTATATTTACTGATATTAGATGCATCATCTATAAAGTAAAAAAATTACTGGAAAAGAAATTGAGAAGTGGAAGCATTTTTTTAAAAAAAAACCACTGTTTGCCATGAACATTTGAAAATACATTCATGAAAATATTTATATGGTAAATTATTGTAAGGTATATTATTTTCCATTATTGAAATCTTTAGTTGAATTTCTAGTAATAGTTTTTCTAAGTTATGATTATTTAAATGGTTTTAATTATTTATTGAAATTTCCCCCACTGAAGTTTCATGATGAAGATGCAGCAAGAAAGATTAAAATTTCTGTTTAAAAAATATATATATATATGCTTCCTTCATTTCACTGGGGTATTTATCTGAGTTATCTGGTCTTAGAAAGGCAAATTTAGTCTACAAACAACTTTGAAATATTTTTTATACCCAGATATACAATATTTATGCACCCCCCCTCACCAAATCCCCACCTCCAGAATGGATATTAAAATCATGTGAACTTAAAAAACATTGCGTTCGTTACCTTTGTTTTTTGAACATGAGACCATGCTTTTCATTTATAAGTATTTATTTTTGCTTGATACGACTATTATTCTGTTCGTTATCCTTAAAAAGTAAGTTTGAATACCAATATGATCTATGCCACATGCAACGCAATTGATTTATAAATCAATAGAAAATATATATCTGAATTGTCAAAAAATATATATGTGTGATTAACAGGAAAAGAATGTGAAAAACAAAATTTCAGTATTTTTTTTAAATCTGTAAAAAGAAAACAAATATGAATTAGTCATACAGATACTTTTTCAATTACAAACTTATTAATAAATTTGTCTTGGCAATTTCAGATGTAACTGCTTACAAATTTTTCTATAGAAGTAAGAAAAAAATTGCTACGATAAAAATCTCTTAAACTCAATACGATTTTTTATAAACGGAAATAATGCAAAAATTATTCTCCTATTCATTGAGAAATTACGTATGTTTGTAGTGATTTCACAAACTTTATACTAAGTTTTAGATTTCTTATTATATATGAATATAGCTCTATATAAATATAAATTTAGTTCGCATTTCCAGCATTATTTTAAAAATGAATTTAATATGTAAAGTATTAAGGAATAATGAATGATTTATGTGTGCACTTACTACTGAAAATACGTAATGCAGATAAATCAAGCGGAACAAATATAAAATATGTATTTACACAAAAGATATTTAAAAGTAAAGCAATTTTATGAAGTTTGAAAATGATTTGATATTTTTGCATGTAAATCGTATGACAAAGTAGATGAATTTTGACTTCTTAATAAAACAGATAAAGAGATTCAATTATCGTTTGCAAGTAATTTCCACAATCAAATAAATTAAAATAAGCAAATAAATAAAAATTTAATTACAAATAAAAAAAATCATTTTTCCCCTACAGTATAGAAATTTCTAGAAATTTAGTTCATTTATACTGATTCTGAATAAAAAAAACCATTTTTTTTATTTTTCTATGTGGCAACTGCTTAATTTGGAAGGAATTTCATTATTCCATGATCAATGCGTGTTTAGAATTTTAATAATCCTCAACTGTTTGTGTAAGTTTTGTTATTTTAATTTTACGTTTTATTTCTCTTTCTTATGGGACTTTTAAAAAGGATTCGTTTTATAATAATTTTATCTAAAGATTCGATTTCCTAGCGTCTTAAGAATAGAAAATTTATGTATGAAGTTGATTAACAAACTGAAGTATACATAAAGTGATAGAAAAACTCTTAAATCATTATTACTCATTTTGTATGGTTTTAAATTAGAATACTAAAAAAAAAAGTGCGGAGTATAAAAAATCTTACAGGCGTCTATATGTCAATAAATCGCTCGTCTGATTGTTTAAATATAAAGCTGTTCTATAATCTTATAAGATTCATTAATTGGAATTCGATAAATAATTTCCAAAGTAGTTGGGAAAAGAAACTCTTTTCCAGAACATAAAAATGAGGATTGTTTGAACTTAATTGTAAAAAAAATTCTTAACATCAAAAGAATTCAACATATTTATCTTTGCATGTTTTTATTTGTGAATATTTTATGTATGAAAGTGGAGAAAAACTATGAATTTGTAATTTCACTAGTTTATTAGCGATGAAAGTAATCGGATTTCATTTTGATGACAGTTTTTTTTTTTCTGTCCTTTTTTCAAAATAAAAATTAGAAAACCATAAATGTGGGAATTTGGCTTATTAATTTAGAAGCGGTGTAAAAAAAAAGAAAAAAAAAAAAGTCGGTATTCTTTCTATTGTTGAAACGAATTAACTATTTGAAAGAGAATTTTACCCTGAAGAAAATTCTTTTGGAAGTACATTTGGCGCCATCTATTATACAAACTGTTAGAATTGCTTTCAATTCATGCATGTCAATGTATCTATTTATGAATCTTAAACGAATAAATTTTTTTTCTAACCTTGCTTATGCAAGAAAATATTTTTAATAGATATTTAATTAGCAGAAAAATACCGGAAACGTTTATTCAGTTTTCATTATGATTTGATTTAATGATTTTTATAATGAAAGTATATCCCTAGTAAATAAAATAAGAAGAAAGTAGTATCTAATATATAGGATAAATAAACCATAAAGTATTTGAGATTTTTTCTCAGAAAAGATCGCAAAAGTAATTTTATAGATTTATACCTATTTTTTCGAATGCTTATGCATGTAATTTATGTTTTTGATACTGTTATTAAAATTATAATGACATTTATTGCCCTAAAAAGAACTAGAAACATTTATATCCTTAAAAATAATGAATTTTAATATTGTAAAATAGAGGGCATTCAGTGATTACAAAATTTTTTAATTTTTTTAGGTTTAAATAGTTGAAAGCTCATAAATTATTCTTTTATTGAATCTAATGGGAGTACTACGATAGATAAATAGTTTTTTCCTTTTTTCGAAATAAGTTTTTTACAAATTTCAGTGCACGTAGAATAGATTCTCTTCGTTACAATGGCATGAAACTTTTTACAATGATATTTACAAACACTATGCACCTGTTAAACCTATTTTTATTTTTATCTACGAAATATTATTAATTTAAAAAAGTTATTTATCTTGCAAAAATCCTATTTTTTCAGACTTTCAAAATACATAACATACATTATGTTTTTGAAAGTTTTATTATTAGCACGTTTAAATGTAAATAATTTCACTGCAATTATTAAACGTATGATCATATATTATGTTAATTCTGGAATGATATTACCAGAAATTCCCTTCTCAGAGAGTACTGATTTATGAACTTAAAAATTTTCTCATCGTACTCGATTTGGTATTAAAAAACAAATATTCAAAGAAAAGCATTTTTTTCCTATTGTTTTATAATTAAAATAAATCAGTCATTCTGTATATCGTGAATTTTCTTTCAGATATTAAACTTTACTTGATACAAAATCCTTTTTACGTACAATTGAAATTTCAGCAAATTTCATAATCCAGAACGCCCTAGTATTCCAAAGAAAATTTATATTATAAACATTTATAATCTTTTTTCTTTTCAGAAATTTTTTCTTCTGCTAACTATTCACATTGAATTATATCTCTATATATAGATACATAAAAAATTTTTAATTGCAATAATTATGTCCTCATTCAAGAACATAAGATCATAATTACGCTCTTTAAACACAAAAACTACAGGTTCTTTCGATATATACGATAGAAAGATTCAATATTATGTTCAATTAAGAACTAAAGTACTACCTAATGCAAGTACTATTATTATTTAAGAAACCTATTAATTTTCACAATTAAAAATATGTATACTAATTATATTAAAAGAAAAAAAAAAATTTTTCTTAGTCATGTCTTCTAAACACAAATAATTGAGGCCATTTTCTTATTGACTAGTTATATTCACCTTCTGCATTCTTTAGTGTTATATTTTCATCTATCTTATTCTTTTTCGAAATCGAATTAACATTTGTGTTAAAATATTAAACGAATTTTTTTTTTTTTCATAATTCACCTCGCGTCATGCAATATTCAGTAGAATAGGAGCATATAAACATTGTAATGTTAATTATGTATTGTATAATGATTATTACGTTTTTTTTAAAAATAGAGCTATGTGTTTATAAATTTTTTGCTGATATTTCGTACTTCATTTAATAAAATAATTCTCATTTAAGAACTTAAGTCTGTAACTTTTGTTATTTTCTTTTTTTTTTGTCTGTAAGTAAGTGTAGAATAATGTGTTATGAGGGCGTTAAAAAACAATGGTGCTTTTTAAATATTTTTTTTTTTACTTTTGAATTATTGTTCACCTGATTTAATTGTTTTGCTTCAAAAATATATTATTACATTTTATGTTGAAATATCGCACTAATTTTCGAATCACATTCGAATGGAGCTGTTTAATAGAACATTGGTGTATTTTCTTTTGTGAATTGTAAAAAATATGGGAATATATCTGGGTTTTTTTTGCCAAAGTATCAGTTTTTCTTAAACTATTTTACTGATCGATGTTAAAATGTTTGTGTTTTCTGCCTGTCAGATATGGTACATTTCTGAGAAAGCTTGAATTTCATTGTTTTCGGAATCGAATTTTATAGTTCTTAAGCTCGTTTAATTTTCCTTTATGCAAGTATTCTACAATATTATAAATATTCCAAGCATTTTTGGTATAAGTATTTTTATTTAATCATACTTACTGCACTTTTCAATATTCATGTTTGGCACTTAAAAAAAAAACTCACATCTGTGTCATACCTACTTTAAATTCAATTTGTTAAATTTTTTGAAAATGTCAGCAGAATTTTCTGAGCCAACCTTCTTTAACAAATGAACTTCCTAATGCATAGTTTATTTTCTGTCATAAAAAGGTAAATTATTTTTTCCGATCGAAATATATTGCAATATTTGATCTCTTTTGGCTTTGTAATAATGCCTTATTTACAGAATGCTTCTAATTACAGAACACTGGAATGGGAAGATTGTTATAACATTACATTCAATGTAATTAATTACAATGGCAATATACTTTAATGTCTGGTGCTATTCTTCATCAGTATCTTCAGTTAATAGAGCTTATCTATGTATCATGCAATGTTGGGTTTTTTTAGCTGACAGAGTGGGATGCCGGTCTTTTAAATGCTCACGGTGGCTGCCAACCTTTAAGAGCGTGATTATGTTGTGCGATCTCGTTTTATCTTCCCATTCGGCTTCTAACTTGGATGGGTTAGACATACTCGTTATCATGCAATAATGGTGAATGATTTTCTTTACTAATGGCATTGTCTTTTATTACTCCTTATTAATGTGGTAATACCATCAATGCTCTAACCCAATATAATCATATCAACATATTTTTTTCCGAAAAACATTTATTAGTAATATCAAATGTTTTCTCTTCCAATTTTTTGCAGTGTAAAAATATTTATAATGTATCTTCTTCATAAATATGAACCATATAAAAATTTATCGAGATAGTTTAATAATTTAAGTTTGTAACCATTTTAATAGATCTGATTCTTAATAGACATGATATGCTGGAAATTCGGCAAGAAATGCTATTTTTTGATAATGGTACCTTTTTAAATGGTTGTAATACTTTTATCATTGCATAATTGATGCCGGAGGAAGAATGAGTGATTCGCCAATTGTAAGTAGTTTTACATTTTTCCTTATTGCCGAAGAAACTTCCAACGATGCTTTTTTTGTATTTTTTCAAAAACACATTAAAATTTTTTTTATACTTTCAGTTCTTTTTTTTTCTTCTTTTTTTTTGAAGAAAGTTTTTTTTCCCCCGAAATATTTGCAATTTTTTTTTAAATCTAAGAGGTTTCCTACTTTCATTTGCTGATTTATCCTTGCAATTACTGCACAATAGATGCAATCTTCCATAAGTAATGCAATAGATAAATATTTAATAAACTCATCTTGATATTTTCAGAGTTTAAAAAAAAAATTAGATAACAGATTTTATTCCGTATTATTTGAAGTGGAAATAATATCATTGGATTTATCGTGTTTTATCGATGTTCATTGAATTTTGGCCCGTTATTTTAATTCTTATGGTCATTATTTTAATTCTCTAGTCGATGGGTGCTTGTTTTCAGTTATTTATCCATTATAAAATATTAAATTAAAATACAATTGTAAATACGCAATATTTCTTTACGTTTGTTTAGTCGCATACGGCTAACAAATAAGGAAGAAATAGAATTCAAGAATCGTGCTTATTCCTAGTTCATTTGGGTGAGAAATAAAGTAGAGAAAATTTAAATATAACAATGGGAAATCTTAATTATATTCCTCTGCAATTATTACACTGTTATTATTCATACATCAAATTATTACTATTACACTGCTGGCTCATACGTTGCTATATACAATATACAATACAAGCGTAGTTAAAAATGTACACACAGTGATAGAGTTAATTAATATGCCATTTGGTGTTGCCGATTTGGTGTCGAGAATACTAAAATATATATTTAAAAATTATTATTATTGTTTATTTTTTCAAATTCCTCTTATTATGATCTTAAATTTGTGTTTGCATCTAAGTTGTTGACTTTGTTTATTGCTTCTTCCTGTAATGCAAAATCAGGTACAATTGTTTTTTTTTTCACACATTGTAAATAATTACTAACTTGTAGCTTTTCCAACGAAATATCAATTGAAAATATTTGATATTCGAAAATAATATATTAAATTTTTTTTCTGTATAAGCATTTTAATATCTATAGTGATTGCTTCATAATGCCCTCATAACACGTCATTGAACAATATTATATTTAAAAATTCTGTTCATACGCGATGGCAAACTTAATTCTGAATTATCAAATTAGTATGCAGACAGAGGTACAAAATGTACTTGAATGAATGTAAGTAACAGCATGACCTCCTGAGGAACAAGTTTAAGAAATACACTATCTTCACAATAGCCCTAATTTAAGAACTAAATAGCAGCGGAAAAGCACGTCTATAAATATATATAAAAGCACTGTAGCAAAGATGACTACAACTAAGAATCAGCTTCAGTTGCATATGGATCCCAGTAGTAAGTAGAGGAAGTTTCAAATTGGTAATTTTATTTTATCACCATGCACGCTTTCATGGTGCCCAAGTATAGATACTACTCGTGTCTATACTCGGATAGAATTTGAATACTGCCATGTAAAATATTTTAAATGTAAAAACTTATTTTTGTACAAACTATCAAAAGGCACATAAGCTCTAATAATAATACACCATTTGTTTCTTGTTCTTCGCTCTTGGTCACTTACTTGCCAATGAAATATAATTGATTTTCAAGCTCAATTAGCAGCTCTTTTTTTTTAACTTTTAAATAATTGCTTTAATTCAATAAAAAAAAATACAAATATGACAGAAATTTCAAAAAATTGTATCAGAGTATATCAAAGTTTTACTATTAATGCATTTTTAAATTGTCTGTGTTAAATTTTGAACATTTTATAAAAATTTGAAGAAAAAAAATTGCATAGAACGCTGTAAGTGAATAGTTTAAATTTTGACTTTTAAGATGAAATTGAAATATTTCTCACAAAATTATTTGTTTCGAAATTATTGCAGAGAAAAACCAAATTTTGTATAGTTTCCAATTAGTTGAATATTTTATTAATTCCTGCCCTTTCGAAAAGTTGACGATATTTTTCTTCTTCTAAAGAATAAGTGTACAAAGTTTAATTGCAGTTGACCTAGTCTTTTAACCTGAAATAAGAAACATACATACTACTTATTTATTATCTAACTGCCTTTTGGAACCAGCTGGTTTGCCGAGATGGTCGCAAATTTAAAAAATATATAAAATGATTAATGTAAATTTGTCTTTATAAATTCTTCAGCAAAATATTCTTCAGCTCGACGCTTTCTTTAATAAGGTTTTTCGATTTATCAGTAATGTTTTATGTTAAAGACAAGACAGAATTTCGGGGAATAGAGGAGAAAAAAAAAAAGGCAACTTTAACACTGATTTTTATCAATAATTTTGGTGTTCTTCTCTCCTCGTCATCTGACTGCAGTTCAGAAATTAGATTTATCACATAGGAATTGTTGCTATGCGAATAAATATAAATCCACCTACTGAAATAATAATGTGTATAGAGAAATATTTTTGAATATGTTTTTTAAAAATTTATCAAAGAACTTTTTTAACTAGTGTTAATAAAAAGCTCACTTTGAATTTTAGAATGACGTACAATGGCTTTTGTATAGTATGCGACGAAGTTATTTAGAAAAGCACAAAATACATACATGATTTTTTAATGAAAATTTAACCTAAAAGTTGCAAAATTATTTACACAACTTAAGAATTAATTACGAGCTAAATTTGATAGCTTTCTATCCAACAGTCTGTCTTAAAGAGTATTTCAGGAGATCTTTTCCTCTCGCATGTCGCGATTTGTAGTTAATATATCAGCCTATAAATGTTATGCTAAAACTATCGCTTAAGTGAATTTCAGATAGAGATTTATATAGTTGTGTTCCTTGACATCTTCTGGATTTTTTGGATCGCATTATAGCCGTGTCTTGTTAAGAAAATATTTGTAATTCCTGTTTTTACAAGAGACAAAAATATTATTTTTAGCCATATCTTGAAATAAATATTTTATAAACAAATTAATAAATTTAATTAAAATGAATCAAGAATTTCTTAATGTATCTTTGTCGAAGCAGGATTTTAAAGTTTCTTTTAGCTTTAAAAAAGTCATCTTATGAATTGGTCAGGAGCGTGCACAACCGAAATTAAATTACATCAAATAATTCACAAGACGATTTTGTTAATATTTGAAATTTTATAAAATTATGATTGAATGTAAGATTTTAGAGATTATGCACAGGTTCAAAAAAGGAAAAATAAAAAATAATTAATTGAAATTTAAAATTAATTAATTACATTTTTTAATATATCTAAAGCAGCCAGATATTAATTAGTGGAATTTCGTTTTTAGAGAATTAAATAATAACATTTGTTCTTTCCCTCTGAAGGTTAAAAAAACTGTCTTCCTTCATTAAAAAAATAGCATTAAATGTAGAAAAGGAAGTATAACATTTGTAATTATCCCTATATTAATTTTCTCCAGAGATTATCATTTAAGGTTGTGTATAATCTCTGGATAACTGAAGAAGAAAAGAGAGGGAAAAAAGCAATCGGGTGATCTTAGTAAGATATTTGCATTTTAACCATTTCCATTGTATTTAGGCTTGAAGTGAAAGCAATAAAAAGTTTTACTAGTCTGTTGCTGCCCATACGGTAAGTTCCGCTAAAAATTGGAGTAATGTTATGGTTGCAAGGTGGATTTTAATATTTTTTAAAAACTGAATAATTATTTAAAAAGACGGTTCGATACGTAATGAAATATCAAAAGAGTTTGACGTTAATATTCTAAGGAAATGGAAAATTTCATCATATTCAAAAATATTTTAGTTAAAAAACCTTTTCTTGTGATTTCTTTCTCTCCCTTTTCTTTTGATTTATTTTTCATCTTTCACACTTCAATTCATTGTCTTATTTTTGGTTTAAAATTATTTATCGATTTTTTTAATTAAATAAAGGCCTGTGCCTTTTCAGATAACTAAGATGAATGTTTTAAACTATATGTTATTTTACAAATGCTTAATTTGATGCAACATGAACTAGGAACACCTAATTTCATTATATATGTCTTTTACCTCTCATTCATTTAACAGAAATCTAGTTGAATGAATAGGAATGTAGAGACATCTATAAAATTATAATTTTGATTCTATTATTTTTCTTTTAACTTCCCAGCTGTAATAAATAACATTCTCATACTTAAACAAAACTGTTACTTTATTATAAATCCTTTGCTTTAAATTCAGCTTACTTTATTCACCAAATGTATTAGTCATATATAAAACCATTCTGAATGTTTGTGCTGTCAGCAATGAAGTTAATTCAATGTTATCATAATCACAAACAAAGCTACTCATATCATTTTACAACAGCGCATTGTTTATCAGTACAATAATTTCACATCCTTTATCTTTCTCGAAATGCACCATGGAATCCGAAACTAAAGTTTTTCTGTAAACTTCTCATGTGTTTCGGAAACATGCTTAATTTTATTATGTGGGAATTCTATGGATAGATTGCCAGTTTTAGAATCATATAGGCATATACGGATAACTACCAAATGAGTTAATTCAAGGCTACAAATAATTATTTTTGAAATTAACAAATGCAGAAAAATCGCATCCGTTTAAGCATATCATGTAATTTTATATTTATCTTTATAATGTTTTACATACATTATGTATTTAATATATTTTTCTATCCATCAAATTTATTTAAGGCTTACCTTGCGTATTGTATTTTCTTATTTGCTGGTTTTTTTTTTTTTTTTAAAAAGAATTATGCTCTTCAAATTTTTCTTATTTGTTGAGAAAAGCATTAGATATTCATGAACAAAAACAAACAAACTCCGTTTTAATTTACTTCATTCTGATTTTAGTCTTTATAAGGAGTATTTATTTTACTTATAACTAGTATTTATAAGACTTTTTTAAAATGAGTATTTATAATTACTTTTAATGTATTTATGACGATTATTATTATTATTTGCTCTTTATATTTATGAACTTTGATTAATTCAGAATTCAAAAGGAAAAAAAAAAAAAAAAGGATTATTGTTGTTTCATTTAAAAACAAATGTTTTCTTTATTTTAATGCTTTTTACCTAATTAAATGGAACATTTTTACTGACTACTCCTTTAGTTTTGGTTAATTCTGGCCGAGTTTTTTCTAGTGCTATAAAAAATTTTTAATTTTTACAAATGTGAAACCATATGTTCTTATTAAGCAATATATGCAGTAAGGGTTAAACGGTCGTCATTTTACAAAAAAATAATATCTTTTACCAATAAATATTTATTACTCTATGTTGGATTTTAAATTAACTTTGCAAATATCTTTCTTACATTATCCGCTTTTTTAATTTTGTTTGTCAAAATTCTAGTATATGGAATAGTTTTCGATGTCTTTTTTTCTCTTGAAAAACGTACTAAATAAATATACTATTTTTATGAAGCCCTAGATTAATATTTTTCATTTTCTATTTTTTTTTTCTCTCCAGCATTTCTTTTGTAGGTAATAACTAGTATAAAAAATCTGAGGGATTTATGGATTTTTTTTACGTAAAATATAATTTTAACATTTAAATTTCCATTAATTTTCTTATTAACTCAATTAATAAAAAATCATGATTTTTATCTGCTGTTATCGTAATTATACTTTAAAAAAGAAATACATTTTTTCGCTTTCTGGCTGAAACGAATTTATAACTCAATATTATTACACAAATAATCATAAAAACAAATTTTTTTAAAAAATTTAATGAACAATAGTATAAAAAAATACATAACAAGGGGTAAAAAAATTACTACCTATATTTGCATTGCTTTTGCTTTGTTGCGTGCTTTTATTTAATATTACATACATATATAGAGAAAGAGCAATTTAATTTTTAATGAGAATTTTTATTTTCAGAAAAAGTTATACAAGTATTGCTGTTCCATGTCGATTAAACATGACATTCCTTATATTCACAATATTCTAACTATCATTTTATTATATCACATCTGAACCCTAAATGTATTGTTATCTAATTAGACTCATTGACATTATTATTCATTGCGACAATTCTTCAAAATTAGATAATTTTATATATGAGAAAAATTTGACTACATTATTTTTCCTCTGCCTAGATGTTTTTAGTTATTCTTTCAGATGTTAAACCCACGTTACTCTTGGATGTTTATACAGATGTTAAATGTTGAATCATAATTTTACTTTTTATTAATTCTTTGAATACATTAAATATTTTGTGCCCTTTTCAGTTACCTTAAATTAATAACTTTTCTTTTCTTAAATTAATAACTTTTAAGGAAATTCACTTCTGTAGTTAACGTATTTAAATCTATAGACAACCAAATAAACATTTAGATGAAGTAATTCATATTATACTACGTTACAACAAATAATTACATCTATGAGTTAGTATTTTTAAAGTAATTTCAGTTTTTTATAAAATTCTTTAAAATCTACAAAGACAATCACTTAATACATTTGTAAATATTTAAGCATAAGACCCGTATTTATATACTATAAGAAAAACTGTTATTGATAACTACAAACTAAAATGATAGATCAAAATAGCTTGTACACTATTTCTTCATCTTTCAATGTGTATGCACATTGCATGGAATCTTGTTTTAAAATCACCGCTCATGAGTTCAATCACTTATCATATTTGTAACAGGACAAAGGTCAGACGATCTCTCTGCTTAGATAACAAGGGGGAGCTCCAACAAGCTCTGTTGTCCACATCTCTAGTATCTCCAACAATGAAATCAAATGGTCACTGCATTCCCAAGGATTTCCTGCAAAAGATAAAACAGCTTGTTATATCTTGCGCTTTCTGAAGTAACTGCTAATAAGATTATAGAAGCAATATTCTTGTGTTGCATATAATTTTAAATATTATTCCGGATTATCTTCAAAAATATTCTGAACAAGAATGTTTGAGGGTTTTTACTTTGAAATATTTTGTAAAGTGATTTTAAAATTCTTTCTTGATTATTGAAAGATAATTAATGCGTTAAATACATAAGGGAAGTATAAAATATAAAATTTATTTCTATATAAATTCTGAAATTGTAAGAGAATTATTTGATGTCAAATTTATCCAATTAATTGTTTAAAATTTATACGTTGAAAAAGTTTAAATTTTAAAAATAATTATAATAGATTTTTGTATAATTTATATAATAGATTTTTGAAAGTACAAAGTTTGAGGTGCTTTTTATTACATGTACATAATTTAAAAAATGGCTTAAAAATAAGTGAACTATCGAAAACCACCAATTACTTTAAAAGAATTTTATAAATTGAAAAGTTAAATTTTCTTAAGTTTGTATTACATTTCATTATCTTAAATAGTAATGAATAAGAATAAGAAATATCCCTTTATTTTAATCGATAAGAAATTTATAGACAAGTAGCATTCCTCATAATTAATTCAATGATAAGACATGCTTCATCACTGAATAAAAAATAATATTATCTGTTTTAATAAATCTAACTTTCCACCTCATTACTACTATTTATTTTAAATTTGTATCATAATTATTTAACAGAACTTTTTTTCATTTTGTTGTTTTAATAATTTAAGCATTTTGCTGTTTTTTCACCCTTAAAATAGATAAAACAGATAATGTTTCGATTGCATCTAAAAAATTGTTGTGATTAAAAAATAAAATGAAATATAAATATCAGCCCGCTGTATTTTTGTTAGATGCGTGGCTAAATCAAGACTCAACTTCGTTGAAAATTATTTTGAAAATAAGAAAATCATAATCTGAAAGTTCGATTATTTTTTAAAACTATCTTTTGCCCATAGTTCATGTCATGTTTTTTATAATGATTTTTAAAACAATGTTTCAAAAGAAACTTAAAAAAAATATTTAGAACAATCGTATCTGGAAATTAATTGCATTACTTAGAAATTGGAATAAGTCATTATAGAAATCTTATTTTTGTTGAATTTTTGTTGTCCTGGAAATTATTAAAGATGGTTTAAAAATAGAAGAACTAATTTTTATTCTATTATTATAGAATATAATTATTTGAATTTGTAATGATACTCGTAGCTATTTTGATTTTAAAATTATAAATTATTTTTAGATGAATAAAAATTTTACAAGAAAAGTTGGTTTTATGAAATAAATAAATTTCTTTTTATTTTATACGTATAGGTACAGAAGGGATTTCGGGTAACAGAAATAACTACTTAACTCAGGTAATCCGTAGTTAAATGATATTGGCATTTTGAGAAATAAAAAGCAAGCGCAAGGAAAGAGGTTTAAAGAAACGCTTTAAGTTTTTGTAATTAACAGAATCAATTTGATTAAACCTATTTACAAAAAAATTGGGAGAGTTTAAATATGTTAAATTGCATTTTTTTCGTCATTATTGCCAAGCATCATCAGCGAAAGGCATTTATTTCCTTTTTGACTAATTATTTTCATTATCTATTTTTATTATTGATTGCCTTCTATCCTTTAACTTTTAAAATGTTTCCTTCTTCATGAAGAAATCTTAATAAATTTTTTTCTGCGGTGAAAAATTCAGTGCAATTGTTAAGTTTTCTTTTAAGTTTTTTTCCTGTGAATCCACTTAATTCCCCCCTCCCCCCAATTCAAATTTTAACTAAATCTAACGTTTTTCCTATAAGTACAATATTAATAAAAAAATTTTGATTTATTAAAAAATATACCTATGAAATAATCCTACCTTTATATGAAGTGTATGTTTTATCAAATACAAAAAAGCAGACATCACATTTATGAAAATATTAAATCAACTGGCAATAATTTTTATTCGGATAATAATTAAAAAGTTCGAATTTATAATGCTGCATGTTCATCCGCATAGTTTTAATTTAGATACAATAAAATGCGATTTTAAGCAAATTTATACATATTGAATTTAATCTTTTCTTTTACAAACTTGCCGTATGGAATAAATTGTTGATAAGAAAAAAAATCTTAATAATTAATCTATAGGAAAAAGTTCTATTAATGGTTTTTTAACTTTGCTTTCAAAACGTCAGGTTGCACTTATTTAAAGAAAAGAGCATCAAAAGTTAATAATGACGTAAAAAAAATCCGCATATTCATTTATTTAGCATTTTAAAATAATGATTGAGAATATTTATTTTTATTCTACTTAGTAGCTACTGATTCAGAATGTTAAAGACGTTTCTATTACTGTTATACTAGAAAAAAAATCAAGTAATTAAACTGACCTTCAATCATGAACTTCTTCAGATGCGTATTGTGCATGAAATGGTACCCTTTCAATGTGACTATATCATTGTAACTGATGTCCAGTACCTCAAGATTCCTGAGATTTTTAAGGCCGTGTCTGAAGAGATGCAAACGATTATTTTGAAGCAACAAATACGAAAGTTTAGGAAACATATGATCAGTTACAGCGTCGATATTTGTAAGCTCATTTTGTGAGAGGTCCAGAACTTCCAGATTTTTCATCCCTTTAAAACACTCGTAATCTATTGTTTGTAAATTAGTATTCGATAAGATTAATTGTTGAATATCTTTCAAGGGTCTCAAAGTTTTGCATACATCATTGAGATAATTTCCTGATAAGTCCAAATTTTGGATTTCGTTCACGTTCTTGAAGAGATCTTCGTCTATATCAGTAATGTAATTGTAAGACAAATTTAAGGTTTTGAGCTTTTTCAAAGAGTATAAGCCATCTTCGATATTTTCAAGGCTGTTGTGTGCGAGATTAAGATAACTAAGATTTATTAAATCATCGAAACTGTCATCAATGTCGAATATATTATTCCCGGCTAAGGAAAGAAATCTTAATTTTGTGAGTCCATTCAATTCATTCTTGACGCTCGTTAATCGATTATTTGAGATTGATAAATGCTCTAAGTTGCTGAGACCATTTACGGATCCATTCATGCTGGTAATAAGATTCTCATATAATACGAGCGTGTCCAAATTTTCCGGGAAAGCATTTTTTTCGATATGAGATATTCTGTTTTCAGAGAGTGTTAAAGATTTCAAAGAAACAATTTCTGCCAGGGATTCATTAGCAATTTTCATTATGAAGTTTCCAGATAAACTTAAAGTTCTCAAATGCGGCAAACGCTTCAGAGCTTCTGTTGGAATATCTGTTAATCGGTCCTTTGCCAGAATTAGGAACCCAAGTGTGTCTTGACCATCAAAAGCATCATCATGGATCTGCCTGATATTGCTTCCATTAAGAACCAACCTTTTAACAGGTATATTCGAGAAAGCATGGTGTGGTAGTTGGATTGTATGAACATTTGTGATGAACAGCGTAGGTAAGGGAACTTGAAATCTGCTTTCCAATGCTTCTTGAACTATGTCCAAATTTTTAACATCTTCACATTTTACTATTTTCTTCGGATTTGTAGAACAAGTGCAAGGATGTATCTCTTCTGCAGGAGGACATTCGAACCTTGTCATCCGAACTGGTGATGCGCAACTCAGGGAGATGAGAGCGACTCCTAAAGTCAATGAAGTGAAGAATTTCATCATGGTGTAGAGTAAATATCTTTCAGAATATTTTCCTCTTTTATACTGAAAAGGGTGCGTAGTCGGTTAGAGTATTCCTTCTATAGAGTCCTCTTCCCTGATTTTGTCAGCTGGTTCCCTGGGTCTGTGATAGGTCGTATATTTGTCAATAAATCGTAGCGTAATGTTGACGGCCATAAATGAATTATCCTTTCCCTAATTTCGTCGGTGCGCTTTCGCGGCCTGTAGTTTTGAAGAAAAGTGAGATATAGTCTGAGAACGGGAGATTTCGGTTTTTAAATCCGCACAGCACGGCCACGAGGTGTTCACGTGTTCGAGGAGTGGTTCAGATTGGGTGACGCCCTTGCTGTGTTCGACCTATCGGAATGACAAGCTGTTCTAAATGGGGAGATAGAAGGAAGCGATCCCGGCTTAAGGAGAAGATGATGAAAGAAAATTGGATTGTCAGTGATTAGGAGGAAGATGGAAATCTTCTCTATTCAATTCTCTTTATGACAGTTTTTATTTCGTGATCACGGGACTCAATTGAAGTGGGTGGGAGCGGTGGACAAATTTATTACATTCTCATGTTTTTCTTCTCTGAAGCAATAAAACAGAAGTACGAATCCTCAAAGGTGGTTTTAAATAGGAGTTAGTTTTTAAAAACAGAAACTATCAACTTAAAATGATTGCGTTTTCCGTATAAATCTTTCAGTCATAAAAATAAATCATATTATGCTTGCTTTTCAAAAGTTGTTTTCTTTGAAAATTTTCAAATATCGTTCGCATCTATCACATTATAAACATTTACCCTTCAAATCAGATATGTTCATTTAATGCGAAATAATGACTTTATCTTCATTTAGTAAATGATTCGAATTTTTTAAATACCTTTTGAGTTTTTAACTGAAAGTTAATATAAATATTATAATATATATTCTATTCCTATAAATGTATAACATCTTTATGGTGCTGTTTTTTAAAGAAAGCGTTACGAATTACAGATCATTGCTAAAAATTTTTAAGTTTTACTGAATCAATTTTTTGAAACTTTTATATATTCATACATAAAATATATCAAAGATTGATTTTTTTATCAAATACAGAATTACTATCTGCGATAATTCCATTTTGGATTTGATGTAAATATTATCGAAAGATAATAAATTACAAGTCTTGTAATTGATAATAAGATTATACTTGGTAGGTTTCATTGCCAAGAAACATATCAACCTTCGTATCTTTACGTAATCATATTTTGTTATTGTGAATGCGATAGTATATCGTGTTGTGAAGTTTGCTTTCACTTTCGACATTCTTTAGAGTTTGTTTTCCCTTTGAATTTGCGCGTTTGCTTGCGAATAGAATGTTTCTGGCAGTAAATAAAAATAATATAATTTTTTTAAAAAATATATATAATATTTTAATTGTGTATATATAATATCAAAAATACATCATTTTAATTGTAACCATATCGACGGTTCTTTAAGGCATTTTATTAGCGATTTCATAAAAAAAATAAGATTTTAATTTTCTTTATTTCTTGCAGTTTTACAAAGATAAAAAAAATCACTTTCCTTGTCAAATTCCCGATCAAATACATGATTCCATTTAAAACATATTTTGAAATTTTGTATGCTTATATGTATAATTTGATTTCTCCGAATTATTCTTTTAAAGATGTCATCAGTAAGGTTCATCAATGGTTTTCGGAAAATATATATATATGCTTTAGGATTAACTTATCTTTTTTACATGTTGAAAATCATTATCAGTTATAAAAAAATTTGAAAAAGAATTTTGAAAAAACTCTAACTGAAAAAATAAATAAATTATAAAATAAATAATTTATAATTAATAAAAATATGTTTTATAACTTAAAGCTACATGGTCAGCAGTAAAATTTTTCATTTTAATGTTTGAGGGGAAAAAAAGACTGTAAGAAAATAAACTCTTCATATAGAAAAAGAAATTTTGCTTAAATGAGTTAATCCAAAATTATTTGCATAGATTAAGAGTAATTAATATTTTATTAATTTTGTTTTGCATATCTATAAGTTACCCATTTTTGTGATTTATATGTTATCTCTACTTAAATAATATGCTTGAGTAGCGTAATGTATTCTTAACTTGTTAAAGCCTTCTACTTGAGAATTCATGCAAACTCATTAAAATTAATGCCGCTTTTCTAAATGATCTCATGTAATCGTTTTAAGGTTTCTGGTTAGTTATTGTATTTTAATTTTTTTCTGTATAATTAACTTTGGCTACTCGTAGGTATATTTTCAAACTATATGATCAATACAATGCTAAAATATATTTATTAATGTCATGATTGGAAGCCAGTCATTTGATTGAAAGATTTCTTATTGCATATGCAGACGTTAATTTTTAATTTTATCTATTTTTCTTCAAAGATATTACAGAAAACTAGTGGAACAAAATATAAAAAGATTAGTACTATATTTCGTAGTATTTGCATTACGAATCTTATTATTATCTTTTTGAATTTTTGCGAATTTCAAGCCTTTATACGAAGTCTTAACTAAAATATTTATTTTTTAAATATTCATTTGAAATCGTAATATTTTTTTTACCAAGCAAAAAGTGATACGTTATTAATTGATATTGATTTTCCATCAAAAGCAGATATGATGGAATCTATGAAATAGCGCATTTCGTTGAAATAGCAAAACGAATTTTAATAAATATCTGTAAATTTGTCATTCCTGACATAGAAGGAAATAAAATTGGCCTAGTAAAAATGCATGTGCAGAGGAAAGATCAGTCATTTTTCAGTAAGTCATTGTTACTTATCTACCAAAACAATAAATTCTATAAAAACTTTCAAGGAGAAAACATTTATAGCAAAGATTAATTGGTTCGTCTTTGAGAGGTGAATATAAAGCATTGGAGAAACTTACTTATCTGTTAATTATTTGAGTATTATATTGCTTGAAGTATCGGATTTAACATCAATATTTTTTTAATGAAATTGAAAATAATATCCTGATTTATGCATGAAATTGTGATTAAATAAAAGGAATTCATAATTATTTATAAATTAAAGCTATTGTCCATTAATGAGATATTGTAATTAATGGATGTTCAATGACACATCTATCATGTTATTTTAATTTCTATAAAAAGTATCTTTTTATAGTTAAGTACGTCATAAAATCTCTTTTGATGATTTATATACGACAAAATAGTCTAGAAAAATATTTTAAATCAATAACAGATTTTTGCAATATATTTGATTTGACAGCTATCGTTTATCTATATAAATAAAAATGAATATTTCTCTGTATGTCGCAGATGCGGTGCCGTACCGCTTATAGCATTGCAGTGAAACTTTGAATAGTTATTTCTTGCATTTATTTGTTTATGCTGAAGATGGAAAAACAAAAAAATATTTCCAACCCTAAAATCTTGAATAATAAAGTTATATATAATTATTATTATTTTCGCTTATCCTTTATATATCAATTTTAATGTGTATATTCATTTCCGATACGACAGTAAATATAATAGTTTCTATCATTCCTAATTAAACAAGGTAGTTATTTAAAATTTCAAATGATATTTCCAAAATTATATCTTCAGCTGCAGTAACACGCCGGGTACCAGCTAGTTATAATATAAATTAAAGTCAAGTCAATTCGCAAAGCACACTTGGTATTCCATATTCAGATATAACCTTGATTTGAATTTCAAAAGATTTTTCATAAAACTTCTTTGATATAATGTATATTCGACAGTTTTTATTTAGTACACGTACTATAAATATAGTACGTGTATAAAATTTTTCTTGTCTCGTTATTTTTAAAATTAGTGGAATTATGTAAGCTGCCTCTTATCTGAATAATTGTACTTTTGATAGAAAAAAAAATATCACTGTTTTTAAAGAATGGTTTTTTCCCCCTCCAAAATAAAAAAATTCATTTCAAAATAAAAATAAAAAGATAAATTTTAAATTTTGAGAAAGTTTCCAAAATTGGTTTTTAAAAACAATTTGTTAAAATCCCTGTTATGAAATTCAAATAAAATATTTTTGATCAAAATTGTCATCCACTTGTTTCTGTCAAGATAGAAAAAAGAGGCATTCTTTGGATATTAATTGTAAAACTGAATTTAGATTTGTACTTAAAAATAATGCAAATACCTTTTTAGGTTGGGATTCTATCTATAAAAGTCTTTTCGCACAGTATATAGCATCTGATGCAATAAAACTATACGAATTGGAGATGAAGAATTATTGTATTACGATATTTTGTATGAGAGACTTGAAATATAAGGATATTTTTTTCTGAGTGTCATCTTTAAAAAATTTATAGATGTAAATAATTATTGAAATTTTTTTTTGCTAAGCAGCAGAAGAATCTCTAAAATTTTATTGAACAGGTATTGATTCACAATCAGGAGTCAAAAAAATTTTTAATTTCAGAAAATTTTGTAATCTGAAATACACTGATGGAAAAAAAAAATCCCAACACTAGGAAGGAGCTGTGCTAGATAAACGAAATTTGGTAGGCGTGTTTATGCATCTGAAAGATGACGTCGATTCAAATTTCGAGCTACGCGCGTAAGAGTGGCGCTAGTAGCGACACTATGGACATGCAAATGAGGTTTGCTTTAAATAAGCGCTGTAAGGTTTGTGATCGTTATTTACAGTTGAGATTTGACGTAGTGGGTTAATGTTAGTCAAGGATGCCTCGGAGAAGACGAAGAAGCCATTATCAACAGCTCACTGAGTTTGAACGTGGTCGTGTTGTAGGGCTACGAGAAGGTGGGTTTTCTTTCCGCGATATTGCTGAAAGACTTGGCAGGAATGTATCCACTGTGCATGAGTATTGGCGGCAGTGGTCAAGGGAAGGTACTGCCTCAAGAAGACCAGGTTCCGGGCGGCCACGTGGTACTACTGAGAGGGAAGACCGTCGTATTCGGCGTATGGCTGTGGCTAATCATACTGCGTCTGCAGCTGAAATTCGAGCTGCAGTTGGCACCACTGTGACACAACGAACTGTTACAAATCGGTTACTTCAAGGACAGCTCCGAGCCAGACGCCCTGTACAGTGCATTCCACTGACTCCAAATCACTGCCGTTTGCGACGTGAGTGGTGTCAAGCTAGAGCTCATTGGAGGACGGAGTGGAGATCTGTTGTGTTTTCTGATGAAAGCCGGTTCTGCCTTGGTCGCAGTGATAGCCGTTTGTTTGTTAGAAGGAGGCCAGGTGAACGCCTGCTAGTGACCTGTCTGCGGCCTAGACGCACAGGGCCTACTCCTGGAGTTATGGTTTGGGGAGCAATTACGTATGACAGCAGGGGCACTCTCGTGGTTATCCCATGCACCCTGACTGCAAATTTGTACGTCAGTCTAGTGATACAACCTGTTGTGCTGCCATTCATGAACAGCATTCAAGGGGGTGTTTTCCAACAGGATAACGCTCGCCCTCATACCGCTGTTGTAACCCAACATGCTCTACAGAGTGTCGACATGTTGCCTTGGTCTGCTAGATCACCAGATCTTTCTCCAATCGAACACGTATGGGACATCATTGGACGACAACTCCAGCGTCATCCACAACCAGCATTAACCGTCCCTGAATTGACCGCCCAAGTGCAACAGGCATGAAACTCCATCCCACAAACTGATATCCGACACCTGTTCGACGAAATGCATGCACGTTTGCATGCTTGCATTCAAAATTCTAGCGGTTACACCGGTTACTAATGTACCAACATTTCACATTTGAAATGGCTCTTCTCGCCAATGGCTCTACCTGTGATTTTGAAGTTTTAATCAATTAAATATGTTACCTAGACAAATGTATTCCTAAAATTTCATTACTGTACAATAATTTTTCCTTGGTGTTGGGATTTTTTTCCATCAGTGTATAATAAATGAGAAATTTCTATAAATAAAACTAATCAATATAACTTTAGCAAATAATATCTCATTTCTGATAACGGAATTGTCAATTTTTTATGAAATAATATTCATCAGTGTATTACTCTTTTATTAAATGTAATTTTATGAAACGAATCATTGCGTAGTATGTGTTTGTTTGCATAAATTACCAGAATTATTTTATTACGGAAGAATAAATACATGTATGATCTGTTTCTTTGGTGTTTAAAGAAATTACTTTTTGAAGATATGCATTCTGCTATTATTCATACAAAAATGTAAATAACTTGGAAATCTACTTTTGATGTCTTCTCCAGTATCTTCTTTGTTGTAATTCTTCGGAACTTGAGGATTGATGCCCCTTAAAATTTTTTTATCTCCTCTCTTGAAATTTTTTGCAACCCTTGGCAATTGGTGCATTTCATGGAGCATCTCTTTCAAGAATTTTAACAACAAAAATTGTTAGATGATTTAATTTTATCATTTATAACATATTAATTATTTATAATCTTACTAAGTTTGTGACTTTGCATAGAATTTTATTTATTTATTTATTGTGACTCATGATCCTACTACATCATCGTTTGTACGCAATATTGCAGAAGCAGACGTACACTGTTTAGGAATATTATAATGACTGAATATAATGAAACTTGTAGGAACCTAATCAATTATATTTATTTAGTTTTAAGTTACTTTAGTTGCATCACTAGGGCTATTTTGGGATGAACTAAGTATATTTATTAAAGTGTTAATAAAATCGGCACATTGTTTTGTAATTCATGGAAACTATTTCTTCCAAATTTATTTGTTTAGCTGCTAAGCTGATGACAAACTCCTTCAGTGCAATGATCATTCGCAAGCTCGATATTGATGTGAAGAAAAAATTGCATAGAATTATATAGAGGGAATAAATTAAATAGAAACAGTGGAATGGAATGCTCTGACAAGTATTTTGGCACCAAAGAGGAGCATCCAGGCTATATCGTGATGATGCACCCGCAATCTTGTTTTTTTCTGCGACAGGAAATTTTGAATCCTTGCTGTCACAAACTATACACATATGCTGTATACATTTGAATTTAATAGAATTTTCCTGAAGAACAGGCCACACGATTTTCTTTTCTTGGTCTATAGAAAATGGCATAATTCATTTATATTTATAAAATATTAAAAAGAAATTTTGAAAATATTTTAACATAGATGTATATATAATGGGAATTGTCAGTTTTAAGGCTTTAATATAAAAAAAAATCCATCTAAGAAAATTTATTGTGATGTTTTTTTAACGAGATAAACAACGTTCAGGTAAAGCAAAAGGAAAGACATAGCAATCAAAATAGAAACTGAATCTTCAGAGCTATTTTCTAATATCAAAGCAATCTAGTAATTTTATAAGCATATGATGATATATTGTCATATATTCCTATTATATTTTATCGAATGAAAGAAGAAAAAGGAATAATTTTAAATAATTATCGATGCAGAAATTTAAAAAAAAGCTGGAACAATAGGAGAAAATAAAGAGTATCATCAAAGATATGAGGCGAAAGAAACATCTAAATTCTAAAACAGTAGACTCACGGAAATTTGGCATTATTATTACTGATATATTTAATCACTGATGACAGAAATAAGATGCACTATTACTTTAAATTTTCAAGGAATTCGATTTATTTAAATTTATTAAAACAATGGATACAAAAAATTGAAATTGATTCATGGAATTGTAATAATTCTGATTGAATACAGTGTTTAGTGCAGAATGATCAGAAAATTGTTGCTTGTATTTGAAACAAAGAGGAACACATACGCTGTCCAATTAATCTGAAGCAGTTATTATTTATTATTAGCTTTAATTAGGAGTTATTAGCTTTGATATACTAAGATAATATTTATAGATTATGGGTATTGGTATTTTGTAAATTTGAAATAATATTACTTATTTTGATTTTTGGTCGTTTGAATGTTCATGGTTTTTATTGTTTATTTCTTTTAACTGTTTTGAATTATACTTCATTATTATGATAATCAATTTCTTTCAGAAAAAAAAACTTGTATTCCAAAGAATTTTGAAATTAATTTTTTTCTTACAATTAATGCAACAAATTACAATGCATCACAAAAATTGTAACTTAAATAAATACTGTACAGAATTGTTTTTTATTGAATAATAGTGGATAAAAATTTAATTCCTTCAGAAATCATTTATAATGGGTTTAACTTCAAAACTCTAACTTTAATTGTTGTGAAATTAAATTCTTGATTAAAAGTAATTTTTATTTATAGCAATTTATTTTCAAATCTTTGCGAATTTCATTAAAATTGAATTGGAAAATTTAGATTTATTTTGTGTGCTTTATCAAAGCAGCTTTCAAGATCATCTATTGCAAATTATTGTCTTATTCTGTTACAAATCCGTTGTATAATTTCCCCCTTTTCCCAATTCTTAACTGTACTTCTTTACTGATATGCGCGGATTGATTTCATCAGATAGAAACAGGAATAATAACATCCGTTTTATAAAAATACTTCTCACTCTCTCTCTTTGATTTATTATTGCCTTCGTAGAAGGCTAATGAATTGTTACATCATTCCTTATGATATGATGTAACATAATTCTAAATGTCATTCTGTTCGTAAAGGGTTTTTTTAAATATTTATTGTAATACTCAGGGAAATTGTCTTTCAGAATTTTAGTGTTAAATTCTAAAAGAAATGCTGTGTAATTTGTAATTATTATTGTACAATTATTGTCTAATAATTGTATAGTTAAAAAAATTATTATTTATAAATGACGCTCCTTATGAATAAATAAATCCTTACTCTCAAGACAGACGTTAATTTATTCTTGTCCTTTTATTCTTGAAATGTTCAAATGCAAAAAAAATCTTTGATCATTACTCATTATAAAACTGCATTTATTATGTAATTAATCATGCCTTGATATGAATTAATTCCATTTTGATACTAGGTTTTTAACAATACCAGGTTTCCTTTATGCATTATTTCCATAACAACTCATGATCTTTAATGATACCCATTTGAAAATTCTATGGAAAAATGCCGATCTATGCTAAGAAAGCATGTTAAAGTTAAAATAATAAGGATGTAATGTGGTACTTTATCATGAAACAAAACAGACATACTAACACTCCGTTATTACCATTTTTATTTACTAATCGCCTTTGGCAACTAGCCAAATTATTGACTCAATTCTGATTACTCACTCAGCCCGCTCAAATTATTGACTTTAATTCTGATAAACCATTAATATGCAATGCATTTAAAAGAAATTTCAACTTTTTATTTGAGATGGCTGGAAAAAAAAGAAATTAATTAAATCAATATGCTACTAACTATAATGAGACTAAAATAAATGTATACGCATTACTAAGCAAATATAGTGAAAATATTATTCCGGAGTTAATATCTAAAGAAAGCAATTTTAAAATTGTCGAAATCACATGGCTGAAATTCGTGATGTATGAATTTAATCTCATCATATTTTTAAAATATGTTACCCATGCTCTTGACCGCCATGTTTGAATTTTTGTTCAAATAGTACAATTACGGACGAAGAAGCAGAAAACTGGATTTCTTTCTTTCTTTAAAGGATCATTGACAACGCCTTGTTTTGCGAACAGCGTAAACTAAAAAATTAATTAATTAGTCGTAGTTATAGGCAATGCATCGCAATAAAATTTTCGAAAGAGTCACTACGATAATTATTCAGAACTCCTCATCTAATCTGCATTTAAACAGCAATAAAGGGAAATTTTGAATACTTTTTAAAAAGATCCCTGTGTTTCTATTTTGCGATTGGCACGTGGAATCTTGATAATATATTATCATTATAGAATTTTAATAATATTTTATCATTATCGGAATTTTAATAATAAATCGGAATTTGTGGGAAACTATTTTCCCAATCAGTACCTCATGTTATATAAGACAGAGATAATTTATTTCTCTCTCTTTTTATGCCACTTCTTGCCTAACATCTTGTTGTGACCGGCCGTGCCATGTCGGCACCTTCTTGTAAATAATTATGCCTTATATGTGGAAAAATATATATATATATATATATATATATATATATATATACATACACT
>JAPMOQ010042318.1:581022-633230 GCA_026543055.1 Argiope trifasciata | reverse complement strand
TCTAGTGATACAACCTGTTGTGCTGCCATTCATGAACAGCATTCAAGGGGGTGTTTTCCAACAGGATAACGCTCACCACATACCGCTGTTGTAACCCAACATGCTCTACAGAGTGTCGACATGTTGCCTTGGCCTGCTAGATCACCAGATCTTTCTCCAATCGAGCACGTATGGGACATCATTGGACGGCCACTCCAGCGTCTTCCACAACCAGCCTTAACCGTCCCTGCATTGACCGCCCAAGTGCAACAGGCATGGAACTCCATCCCACAAACTGATATCCGACACCTGTACGACACAATGCATACACGTTTGCATGCTTGCATTCAAAATTCTGGCGGTCACACCGGTTACTAATGTACCAACATTTCACATTTGAAATGGCTCTACCTGTGATCTTGAAACTTTGATCAATTAAATATGTTACCTAGACAAATGTATTCCTAAAATTTCATTACTGTACAATAATTATTTCTTGGTGTTGGGATTTTTTTTTCCATCAGTGTATATATATATATATATATATATATATATATAAACAAAATAAACCAAGCAAAAAAGGAACACAACCGACCAAAACTGTAACCAATAGAAAGAGTCCGACCTGAAAACTTCGTCAAGGGTCACTCCCAGGCAAGGATTCAAAATAAGGGATTTTTTCTGTGTGGCATCGGTGAACAATGTTCAAAAGTATTGATACCTCGAGACGCGAAAATTAAGGCAAAAGTGACATACCAATTTAAACAGCAAAAAACACAAAAACAAAGCAAAACATTAAAAAAAAACACCACCAAATGAAACGAAAATATATAAAAAATAAAACTACATAAGAATATTCAACTTAAATTAAAAGGAACAACTCAATTAATTAAGAAAACAAAAAGAGAAAGAACTTACCAGCTGCAGGAAAATCTCACCGAACTGCCTTTCTAATTATAATACAGTGTAAATAAAGATAATTTTAGTGTATGAGAGCCAACTATTTTACCAATATTTCATCATTCCTTTTATTATTAAAATATTGATATTGCAATAGTTTTTGTAAAAATATTGTTTAAATTTTTAATAAAACTATTTGTTGCTTTTATAAATGAAAGTTTGTTATTACAAATTGTTTTAATTTTATTAAATTGTGAGAAGATAAAATTTTTGAAAATTTTAGACTTAAGGTTAGAGTGATAATTACAGAGTTCAATTATATGAAATCTGAATTCGTCTCTTTTATCATAAATACCAACTATTGTTTTATCATTAGCAATTTTGATCCTCAAATCCAGACAAGTAGCTTCAAGACGGTTTTTATTTGTTTCTGTTAAAATTAATTCTTTAGGATAGCAGTTAGTAACAATACTGGTATTATCTAAGTTAATCAAAATTAAATCATCAATAAATCTCCATTATTAAGTAATTATTAATTATTTTTTTCTCGTAATAATGTAGGAAAATGTTGGCTAAAGTACTTGAAAAAGCTGTACCCAATGGAATACCCTTAACTTGCTTGTAAAAATTAATGCCATTGAAAACATAATTTTCGGTAATATTAAAATTGCATAAAACCAACCAGTTATGTTTATTAATTCTATATTCATATAAATATTCGTCATATATAAGAGTACAGACATTTATTAATTTCTTATGGATAAGGTTGGTATATAAATTTTCAAAGTCAAAAGTATTAATTTTATAAATTTTGTTACCTTTTAAAAAATCCGAAATCTTTTTGTTATTATTAATAACTAAGTAATTTTCTTCTTCAATTTTACTTAGGATAATTTTTAGGTATTCGAAAAATTGCTTCCCCATGTAATAATTATAATTGCCTGTACTACAGGTAACGAATCTAAATTTGATTGGTTTTTAAATTAGTTTCGTTTCCGCAATTAGTGTCGTTTTTGTTTCTTTTACATAATTCTATTAATTATATTAAGTCGGATTTGTTTCATTAATTGGTTCTATTTCATTTGCCTTTCATTTTGTGAACTTTTAACGTTTAATTTTGAATGCGTAAGTGAGTGATTTTGAATGCGTAATTTGATACCTGTGTAGGATGATTTTAATATTTTAAGAAGGGTGCTATTAAGCATGTCTTGAGTTCGAAAAATTTCCCAAAGCACTGCTTTACCCCTCCTGCAAAGTTGCAGTTGGATTCTTCACTGACATCGGAGCATTTCACGTCAAATGAATACATCTCTTAGAATTTATCAAAATTTTCTTCAGTGAGAGCTATTTTTTAAATCTTTAATGTCCATAATTTCTTCAGTGCATATACCACTCAGTTTTTGTAAAAAGCATCACAAGTCTTGACAGACTTCCGATCCTTCAATGATACAATCATTATTATCTTCTCAGATGCAGAATAACAATAAATGCATGTTTCCCTCCTTTTTATCACTTGTGTAATGAGCAGCACACATGTCACGTTTTTTAACCACTATATTAAAATTAACATATCTTCTGAAGAAATCATTTTATAGCCTTTTGTCTTATGACAGCATCTATCTGTCAGCTTTTGAACTATTTTTTAGCGAAATAAATTCTTATTTCTTGATACGAATTGCCAGAAGAACCTGATATCAGAAATATCTGAATTTTTAGCGAAATATTTCATCTGAAATAGTAGGTTCTCCTGACCATTCTTCTTTTTTTTAACACCCTTTTGAAAGTACAACTATGGTTCTTTTCATCCTGTATATCTGTTCTGAATCTGGTAATTAGAGGTGAAACGGTTTGTCTTGTAGAGCGCCAACGCGTGCTCACACTTATATCTTTATTGTCAGCAGTAGAGATTTATCCAGCCAATAGTATAGATCTCTTGAGAGTTATTGGCCTTGAAAATCGATTTCAGTCTGTAAAGGAAGTTTTTATAATCCTCTACAATTACTGGTAAATAAAAAATGAAGATTTATTTATATTTTTCTTAATTGAAATTATTCCAAATAAATATTAAAACTAGATGTTCATACTTTACATAAATTACATTAAATTCTAATTTCATAACTGTACATAAACCTTCCTAATTCTAGAAATGTTAATGCTTGTTTTATTTTGAGGAAAATATTATTCTTAATTCAATATTTTACAAATATAAGGTCCACATGAGAAGCATCCCCAATATAACTTCGTTTTAGATGCCTATCTGCTGAGCTAATTGAAATAAAAATCGTTATTTGAAAATAGCATTTGAGATTGTAATAGTTTAAAACAAAAGATAATTGCTATTATTGCAGCAAAAAAAAAAAGTTGAAAATTTTGAGTGGCTACAACCTTTCTTCCCTGCACAAATTGATGAGCGTACGTTAAAACACTAAACGGCGTTAGAACGATACACGTATGATAAAAATTGGCAGAATAAAGTAATTCCACAGAGCATTTTAAAAGATCAATAACAACTCAAGAAATAAAAAATGGACGAAATCTTCATTGGAGTTACAAGTTTCCAAAGTACCGATCCCGCGCAGTATGCATAAGATTGCTGATAAAAATACGAATGTAATCTAATAAAAGGAATCGAATAACGTCCTGTTTAAAGGCATTTTTCCTTTTAAGTTCCCTGGTTTTAATATGTACACCGTAGATTTCAAATGATTCTGAAACAATATCCGTGAGAGTACAATTGGGAAATTGTAGTGGCTGCGAAGTTGCAAAATTACGAGAGATGACTCAGTACCAAATTATTGTGGTGACAAGCATCATCTTGTATTATTTCGCTGCTGCAATTGTGGAATTACGTAATTTTGCAATATTGATGGATACCAAGTATTTGCACATTTTCATATCTGTGGAAATTACCATTTCGAAAAAGTCAGACCAAGATAGAATGTGCTTGCGATTCTGCACCACACAATCACTAGCTTAGTATTAAAATGCTGGTGTATTGTATTATGAGATTTTTCCTTCATCCAATCAAAGCAATTCTTAGAGCCTACATTGCAATATCAAAATGATTTGGAATTGACAATCATTGCTAACTACTCCGACCTGTCCGAAAGCACACTGAAAAATCTAAATGACGAAGGAGGGAAGTAAGGTTGAGTCCTTAAGATCATGATTGGTCACAATACAACTCTCTCAGGGTGTGCCTCTTATAATTTCCTGTAAAAGGCACACCCTATTAATAATAGGAGTTTTACCACAACACACTATTTTTGTTACACCAAGGCAAGAAGAACCAATCACCATACCAGAAACATCTAATCCAAATGTCTGAGGTACCCTCTTGTGAGGGCGGAGTTGATTGATTCATACTTGATGTATGAAATATCTCAGAATAGAAAGCAGGAGCTTGAGCAATTCTTTTTTCTGTGCATCCAAACTGCAGTAAAAACTTCATCCAGCATGCAATGAATCTGCAATAATTGAATTATATACTTTATCAACAACTTCAAGAAGAATAGAATAGGTGGTCAACTTGATTGTGGTTTATAGCATACATGCCCAGGGTTTTCAAATTTTTGTTCTAAATTGCTTACAGTTTTGATGGAACATGATTCTTGTTTCTTAGCTTGTGATTTCTACGATCAGCTCATATCTTTTCCGCAGCATTTTCTTCGTTCTAATAAAGCAGCCTTGTCAATTTATTTCATGATTTCCTTGTTGATGTTACGTTTTTGATATGTTTGTACAATCTTTGATTGAAGAAGAAGCCTTTCCATAATGTTTAGTTTTTTGTAAGCTATGTTTTACACATGGTATTCTGTGATTTGTGCTTTTTGTGTCTTACTGTGAATTATACAATATAGTAAAAGTTCTTTATTCACTGGGTATATGTTCCATAAATATGCCGCAAAAACAGAAACCGTGAATACGGAATGGTCACTTATATGGGATTGTAGGGGATACGTTCCTAGGTGACAAAAAAAAAATACATAAAAAATCAATTTGATTGAAGTTTTTGAACATTTTAATTAATTATCTTAAGGCTTAGGCAATGGTTTGAAGAATTTTGTAATTTTCTCTTGCTTGGCAGTTTTTAAAAGCTCCTTCAATTCAGACTGATACGCAGCAGTCGCATTAGCAATTTGCCTCTTAAAAACAAGACATCGTTCCATAGACGGATCAATGTTCATAAAGAAATCACAAAGCTCATTTTCCGCTCTTAAACCTTCACTAAGATTTTTCAAATGAAATGTCACGTTTCCAGTGCTTGTTGAAGCCTCTCCTTCCATGGGCTGCGAATTTAACATTTCCTCCAAGTCGGTTTCAGTCAGATCTTCATTTTGCGATTCAAGCAATTCCTGAATGTCACTTGATTCTATCTGTTCAAACCCACCTCGTCCTATTCCATTCGTGATTTAGGCTATGTTTGCAGTTTGCATTTAACAACATAGTTTAGGCAAAGTTGTAATAAGATCTATTTTACTCTTTTTATTAGTCCATTTGACGGCATTTACTAAGGATATTGGGTTTGATACCTATTGGAATCCTTTTATTGTTATGCATGTAGTTATTAGATCCGCGAATTAAGAGATTTTTAGCCGCGAATATAGGAATTGGATCGTATTTTTTTAATCCACGAATAGTGAAAACGCGAATGATAGAAGCGCGAATAAGGAGCTTTTACTGTATGCCAATCATGTATCTCTTCTCAAGCTTTGCCATTAATCCTTTACAAAGACATTTTATTCGGAAATGTTTTACGCCATGAATTTTAATTATTTTAGTGCCATTTATAATTTTTTAATGTGTTGGTGCATTTGTAAAAGAAGAAAAATGAATGCAGTCATTCGAAAATCTTGAAATTTTTTCATTTTCATCATGACCTTGTGAATTCTGTCGTTTAAATCATTACACTCTTTCTCTTAACCGCATACCTACAAATAACGTTATCTGAAATTTCCTTTTAATTATAGATCGAAAGACCGCTAATTATTTGAATATTAGGGAGTTTTTTTATGAACTTCTTATTCTTCCATGGTAGGGAGAGAAAAAGAAATGTGATTTAGAAACTGAAACATGTTTCATATCATTTTTGGGACATTTGTACAAAACGCCCTTTAGGATAATCTGTCCATCTGCGAAAATCTGAACTCAAAAACACATAGATGAAACTGGATGCACATTTTATAAACATAAAGGCATATATCTATTAAATGTTAGGGAAAAGCCATGCTATCTGTCGATCTGTATATTTGTACATGAAACCAAAAGCGATATATTTTGTTATTACATGAGGAATTCGAGGAGGGAACGCTTCTCTTTGCACACATCGTCTCCTGGATTTGTCACCTCCCTTTCCATCCTTTGCTCTTTGGAGAAGCAAATCGAAATTTAAGAATTCAAAAGATTGCGCTATAGTTTTATAAATATATGAGAAAGACGACAGGAAAGCATTCCGTTGATTCCCTTTGTTAAAAAATAAGCACCAAAGCAATTTCGTTAACCCCGGACACGGAACCGAGTCAATATTTATATGGCTTTTTTAGAAATTTGCATGTACTTGTTAAATGTAATAATTATTTGTACTATGAATTACTATGGACGTGGTTTTAAAATGAGTGACTCGATGATTTGGATTTATTTGTAATGTGATGACATAGTTCATGAATGAACGAAGACCTGGATCAATTAATACGTACTTACTTCCAAATAATACAGACAATATTTTGTAAGATTATTTAAGATTTTATAAGAATTAATTTCACCCATTACTTTGCCTTTCAGTTTCAGTTGAAATCATTCTCTTTTTACCAGAAACTTGTGATCTCTTGCTTTCCTACAGCCTCAAATCCCAGACATTTTATCAAAATATAATATACTAAACAAAATTTTGATTTAGCATATTCTAGAATTTTTATCCACCTCATTCTTTCACTTCCGCCAAATAGGAAAAATTCTGAAAAACGAAAAGCGTATTTGTATTATATATTTTGATTCTGATAAGAACATACAAAATAAAAACAAATCCTTAAAAATCTTTTGCACAATCTATAAATTCTAGACTTATGACTTTAAACTATGATAAATTCCGAAATTTGTTCCTTAAATGTCAGCATGTTGTTTATATTATACAACTAGTATTATATAACCTTAAAGAAGTAAATTTTAATGAAACTCACTGAATATAATAAATACTTTAAAGCAGAAAGTGATAGAAAATATTTTGCAAACATGACTTTGATTCCAAAGGAAATTTCCAGAACTGTTTTATTGATTCTGTAAGCCTTTCTCATGAAAACTTAATGTTGAAAGAACATGACAGAAAGCAATATCTTTCAATTTGCTTACATTTGATAGCAAACTCAATCATTTGTGTGTAGGCATGTTTATTTCCCTTATCATGACCTTGAAAAATTATTCTTCTTTGTTAAGAACAATTTGGGAATGAAATATAGCTGAGCTATATAACATCATATTTCACTTAAAAAATGAATTCGATATAACATTACTCAAATTACACTTTTAAACTATTGCTGTTCAAAATTTTATATTTAAAATCTTCTTGAAATGTAATTTAAAAATGCACTTCAGATTTATACTTGCAATTTCAATAGAAAAAAATTCTTAACAATTATATATTTTTAAAAAAAAGTATTTTTGGGTGAGAGATGCTTACACTTTGTAAGAAAATAAGGTTTATTAAACAAAGAGTATTATTAGTCTAAAGTACTAGTATTAGTATTATTTATTTTAGTAGCATTTAGTCTAAAAAAACTTATTAACTTATTGAATCTCAGGTAATAGCTAGACAATACATGAAAGTTAAACAACTTTGCAGCATTCATAATATAATAATACAAAATCGTAAAAGAAAAAAAAATTCATTTAAAGGAATTACTAGATTTAGAAAGAATTGAACCTGATGAGAGGACAAAAACTACTTTATTCAGAACATTTTGAGACGAAGATAAAGCAGTGATATAAAAAAATGATGAAAATTTTCTTAGTTTACGGGGACGAAGGGGTGAGGCACAAAAATAAATTTTTTTATCAAAAATCTATGAAGTATCCATGAGAAAGAAAACTGCTGAATCTTAAGTGGATATGTAAATAACTGGTACTCAGATGAGGAGAACTAATTTACATTAAGTAATTTTGACATCTTCGTTAGATATTTTCTTACAGATATTTTAGCACGAACAAACAATATAAAAATCTGAAAAATAAATATATGGATAATTATTTTTAAATGTAATATAAGTTTATATGTAAAAAAGGAGATATTACATCTTTTGTAATTAATTTAATGTAAATTTCTTGTGCATGATTAGTCAACATCTAAAAATTTTTTTAAATGGCATGACTCTTTCAATTTGAAATTGATCAAGAAAAGGAGTTACATAGTGATCTACTATGAAAATAGAATAAGTCTAATTTCCAAAGATATAGAGGACGGATTCTATGTTTACATTTATTTTATTTCTTGTGTAGAAAACAATCTTATTTATTATATTTTCTTCCAAAAATGATCAATTTCATATTGACATCAATATCTATCTATCTCTAATAGTTTGCTAATGGGCCACAGTTAGAAAATATACCCTATGTAATAGATTAATTTTCCCTTTATTTTCTGCTAAGGGAATTTTTGACACCCTTTATAGGAAATTAATTTTCTTTTAATTTTTCGCAAATAGGCTTTTATGGCTGTTTAATTAAATAAAATCTTGTTTATTTTTTAATTGCCACGTTGAATTAAATTTTAAAAATATAAAGGAAATCCAGAAATATATTTTTACAACTTTTATTTTGCCTTACACGACATATAAATAATTTCTGTTTTGTTTATGGTCAACTTTTCAAGGGGAAATCTATTTTCATTATATACGAGTTTGCTGCAAATAACACTTGAGCTAATCAAATCCGCTTTCTCTTTTAGAAGAGGCTGCTAAGTTTTTTTTCTCTAGAAATCACGAATATATGATTAATGCTTCAAATAATTATATGACCCATTTATTAAAAATATTCTTCTTTTATTAAAGGTTCTTGATCCTTTAATGAGATTTCTAATTCAAGCTCTCTCTATACAGTAAATACTTATGTCAAGGCTAATCTTAAAAAAGATAAATGTGAGTTAAGTCAAAATTTTTTATAAAAGTGGTACTAGAGTGAAAATAAATAATTTGTTTTAAAGAGTTTTTTTTTTAATTTCCCATCTGCATTAGCAATGCCAAAACTATAATTTGAAATTGAAATTTTACGTTCTGAAAATTTACGTTGACATTGAAGAAGAAATAAACAATATAACTGAATTTAAAGAATCCTTAATTATTCCATTTAAGATTTGATAAATAAATCCAAATATTATACCTTAGGAGAAACCAAATATTATACCTTCCCCTGAAACATTATTTTTTTACCAGTTTTAATGACATGCCCATTAAAATTCACATAAAAATTGATTTTATAATTAAAAAATTTTGAAATTTCGCAGTTAATATTTCTAAATACTAAATTTTATGAATATTAATGTTGTTGCAACCTTCTTAAAAAGTCGTATAGAATTTTAGTAATATTTTTTCATACAAATTATTTAATTTCTACTATTATATCTTTTTGGTTATTTGAGTATTCTCAAAAAATACGTAACAAAATGTGTCTTAATTTAAATATATTGAAAAAATTAGAAGTAAATAATACTGATTTATACCGTTGTTTTATATTTTTTAAAGTTGTTTACGAAATTAAAATTCCTGTAATAATAACTCCATTTCTACTTATTACAGCATAATATTTATTCGCATTAACCACTTAACTGTTTTGCCCGAGTGCGATACGTGCATCGATTTATCAAATTTTCATAGTTGTAAGCAAAAAATAAGCCATTCATAACGATTATAATTCAATATTAAAATTACTTCGAATGCATAGATAAGTCAAGTATTCAATACATTTCTATTTGCATCAACATAAGAAAAAAATTCCCAGAATAGAAGGATCCATCTTATTAGATAGTAAAGAAAATAAAACTGCTAAGTGGTTAATATATATTATACATATAAAATGACTAGTTACTTCTGATGTTAGTTTGTTCCTATGGAATACTGATTATCCTGTTTGTTAAACTGTTAATATGAAAAGGGTAATTGTTTAAGGTTTTCTTTTACATGATAGAAAAATATCAGTTTGATGAAAACTGAAATTTATAAGAAAAGGACTTACCTATTCTTAAGCACGTTTTTAAAATAAAAACATTTTTGAATTAAACATTGCTTTGAATTGAAACTGAAACAATGTTAAATTTAACAAATAAGTAAATAAGCTGTAATAATTCAAAATGTTAAGAAAATCAAACATATTTCCATCATTTATCTATATATGTGTTCACTTATTTTAGTGTGCATTAAAAATAAAGTTTAGTTAAAAAATGAATTAAAGAACTTGCGGAAATTTTCCAAAGATTAAATTTAGGTATAATTATTAAAAGAATGGAAAATGATTACTATAAAACTAACTGTAACTAAGAACTTGCGATTAGAAAACAAACAATAAAAACTGTACTTTAAGATATCTTTAAAATATTGATAATTGCAAATTATATAAGAAAAATATATTTAAATTTTCTTAAAAAATATTAACTTAAAAGTTCTACAAAAATTATATAGATATAATATTTTTTATTTTTAAAATTATGTAAAAATTCAGTTTACGCAATATTAAGTTGTCAAGGAAAATGCAGCACAATATTCCTTTTCTTCAAAGTATGCGCAATGGTATGTCCTATTAAGTACTAGCAAACTAATATGCGATCATTTTCATTATCAGTAAAGGTATGTTTATATATGTATATATTAATGGTAATTTTTGGTTAATCAAATGTATAAAAGCAACTCGTAAAGTTTGTTTTAGCTTTTGTTCCATTTCTTTCTCCGAGGACAGGAAGTCACCAAATACGATCTAATGTAGAGAATATGTTTACAGTTCTGTAAACTTCCGGATTAAGTTTTTTACTCTGCCATCATCTTATAATAGTCCCTAACTAAAGGAAATAGGAAGGGGGAGGAACTAAGCACGTGAAGAACACCCAAGTGACAAGATGATTACCCGTATCAGTAAACAACTCGTCTTCAAACATCGTAATTACTTTTCATAGTTGATAGCCTAGCTCTTTTAGCGTCTTATCGTAAATAGTTCATAGTGACTTACGGTTTTTTAGTGGTGATAAAACCGTGGAAGCACGTTCGTTAGTTATTATTATTTTTCTAAGTATCTTTATTGTTTTCTTAATGAAATATGCATTTTCTATACGATGTTTTCTGCGTAATATAACACAAACTCATGCAGGAAAAAGGTTTTAGGGTAATGATTAAATTAACTCATTACCTATCTATATAAGATTTCTTAGAGAGTAAAATTTAATGTCAAAATATGTTTTTAGTAAATTAATTTCATTTTAGTATTTTAAAATTTAAATCTTAATTCATTTTGAGCAATTTTAATTAAAAATCTTAAATTTAATATTTTTATTTTATGAATAATTAAGAATTATATATATATATATATATATATATATATATATATATTTATAAATATATATATATATATATATATTAGATACTATTTAAACCTTGTATAGATCAAATATGCTTTGCCATTTAAAAAAATATATTTGGAAATCAAACTGTAACCATAATTAAATCTGACCGGTGCAGTCAACTTTTTTTAATAAACTTGTAATTAAAGGCTTTTTCTTCTGCTTAACAAAAAATTTATTGGATTAAAATTGCCCCAAACTTTAGAAATTAAATAAAAATTGATATAAATATCTATACGATCAAAGTTGCATCAAGACTTGCATTGCCTTCAAGTCGAAAAAACTCCAACTATAATGATGATTATTGTAAAAAATTCTGTACAATAATTAATTAGTAAAATTAGTAAAATTCTAATAAAATTAATTAAAATTCTAATTAGTAAAATTCTTAATAAAAATTTTATTATTTCTTTAACAAAAAAATAATTATGACGAAGTTGATGGCGTTTTTGAAATTATTAACCGATACTGATATAATATATTACTAGTTTTACCTTTCCCAGTCAAATATTTCTGAAAGTGAAGAAAGAAAAATGCCAAAAATTTGTTAGGTTATTGAAATGTACCATTTAAAATTAATCCAATTTGATCGTTTTGCCTTTAATTTCATAAAATATCTAATAATTATGTTATAAAAAAGCAAATACACTAGAGCTTTCAGATAAAATGGTATTTAAAGGACAAGAAGAGTTGTTAGAATATTTGTTAGAGTAGCAACAAGTTTTTTCCCTTTATTATTTCAATTTATGATCTAAAACTTTCTTTTGAAGTTTCTGTCCTCTACAGCAAACACTACTTCAACTTTGAAAGATTTCAGTTAAAGATTTGAAGGCTGCATATCTTCAACATCCTCAAGAATATTATGAATCTGAAAGATGAAAATACGTCTATTTTCTCCCTCATAAGTCTTGATTTGAGCTTTTCATTCATGCTTACTTAAGCACTGACTAAAAAAAAACACACTCGAGGATTTCGCTTTCACACGCTCGAAATAAGGAGTTCAATCAAAAAATCATGCTCCTATCACGTGCTATTTTGAAGTCCAAGTTTTACATATAACTTATAGCTATAGAAACTCCTCTCATATTTCATTGGATGGCTGCCAGTGTCACGTGACATTCAATGAAAGGAACTTGTTTAGACACAATGAAAAATAAAAAAACTAATATTAAAAATCGTCATAAAAAATCCCTCTTCACAACAGTGGTGCCCCTACCATATGCAATACAATGGAGCTTTTCTGAGGTTAAATCTTAAATTGAAATTCTACGTCGCATTAACTCTGTCCCTGCATTATATAGAAAAAGTGCTTTTTGATGACATACTTTAGATGACAAGGAAATCCCCTTTTCTGTTCATAATTCTGATTAATTTTGTCATCAGTCCTTCGGTGAAAATTAATGGATTTGATATAAAGTGTACTTGAAAAAAAAAATAGCACTGAAAACACCCTAAAGACGCTTTTTGAAGAGCACTTTCTTAGAAGCACCAAAGAGTTTCACCATAAATTATTTTTGTTGTTGCTTATTTGAAGTTTTATTAAATATATTCCCTATTTAATAAAAGGATCTTAAATCAATCTCACTAAAATTGAAGTATTTTCACAAAATGTATGAAACTTTTAAATTAAAAATGTCAATAAAGTTTGATATATTATACTAAATAATAAAGAATTTTAAAAAATCAGTAAAAAAAAGGAATAGACACTTGAGAATTATTGTTGTGTAATAAAACAAAAAATAAAAAATAAACGGGAAAAATCAGCATTGTTTAGATTTTAGATTATTGCATATCATAACATACATATGGTATATGATTTTTTTCCTCAAGTCATTTTTTTTTATAAATTAAAAAAAAAAAAAATTTCATTTGTGAAATTTTTCTCACGAAAAGAACTTGAATTATGCATTTTTTATCATGTTTAGTTAAGAAATTTGTTTGCTATTGGAAAATTAAATCATGGTTTATTGTTTATTTAGAACTGTTGCGGTTCGAATTATCGTAATTTTTTAGATACTAAAATGTCATTTTACAGAGAAATCCGATATGTTTTACGGATTTTTAGTTGAGTGAAGGCAGGTTCACATTCTCAAAATAAATGTATTCTAAAAAGAAAAAAAAGTTACTTGAAGATTAGTTTACCGCTTTAGATCTTACACTCCAAAAATTAAGATAAAATCTGAAAAATAAATTTATTTAAATAATTACGTGCTACAGAATTAAATAACTATTAATTGATGCATTAATTCCCTTAAGCTTCAGATTATTTGCATTTAATTTTCTAACAATTTTGAACAAATTCAAAAGTTCAGAATTTTTGGAAATAATTTTTTATATAAATAAATGGATCTGAAATACATAAAGAGGTTTGAAACTGCTCTGATTAATTCAACGGTCTACAGGAAATCAATATTTGACATAATAATAAATTTTTCTCTGTACAGTGAATATGATTAAGCTTGTCGATCAAATTCCAGCTCAGATGTAATTAAATTGTAGTATCCCAAATTATTTCTAGAAATACATAACTGAAACATGAACTTTTTTATTTAATCATTTCACGTCAGTAAATATGCCAGAAACATGTGCTATAAATTAACATCTGTGTGAGTTGTATTTAACTCATGCTATTTTCATCAATAAGAACTCGTGAATTGTACGGAACTCAACCGTTTCTTAACTTCTTTTAAGATAACAACAACAAAAAAGGGGCGGGGAGAAGGAAAGGAGGAAAAATTATGGTTAATGAATCAAGCGTGCTTCTTATGAGCTAAAAATATGTTTAAAATTATTACATGAGACAGTTTTTGACAATTGCAAATTTTGATCAATGATGTTAAAATAAAGTTATTTGATATCTCGAAAAGATTTTTTTATGGACCATATCTTGAAAATTAGTTATGATTATTGGATTTTTTTAGGACAATATAAAGCAATCTTTAAATACACAGCGCAAACTTTTCATTCAAAAATAAAAAGGTTTCAAATTTTTTGAATTGTAATACTGAGCAATTACGGCAGGAATTGGTGACAAAAATGATTTTATATAGTCTTGCAAAATTTTAGTTTAGTTATATGGTTAGTTTTCATTACATTAACATTGTTTTTTTTTTTGCCGTAATATGAAGCGTTTACAAAGTCAATCCCAAATTATAAAACGAAATAACATTTTGATTAACATTTGGAAAACATATTTTGGGATTAATTTATGTAATAAATATTACATTCAATTTCACTGTTATGCAACAACATTTAAAAAATATATATAAAATTCTGACTGGAAATGCTATTTTATATGATATCACGATCTTAGTATTTTCAATTTAGCAAAGAAAACATTTCCTAAGGTTTCAACCATAATTTAGCACAGTATGACTAAAAATGAGTGTCGCAGAATACCAAATTATCAGTCTGGTGAGACAATATAAGAAGAGAAATAGTTTTACGTTGCATTAAGTATGATAAATAATTCTAGTGGTATTTTCTTGCTGAAAGTACAAACGATGTTTAAATGAAAAGGTACGAAACGACACTGTAGGTATAAATGAAGACTTTATTTAAAGTATACACCATAGGCCTGAATTTTTTTTCACAATTACAAAGCACAATAATATTATGTTAAATTATGTGTTAAGTACCTTTACAGCAATATTAGGATGGAGTTTATAGGCCTAGCGCCTGGGTACTCCAGGAAAAACAATATCGGTTGTCCATAGGCCTGAGTGCAACGATTCTACTGATTAATGAGCCGAAGTATTCCTTGTTCCCAGAATTCCTGTGGTCATGACGAGACCCAATTCTTCACAGCATCCTCGAGTTCACCGTCCGAATTGAAGCGTTTCCCTTTCAGATGTTTTTTCAGGGGATCAAACACATGAAAATCGCACGTTGATATGTCTGGGCTATAGGATGGATGGTCGAGCTGTTCCCTTTTCAACTTGATCATTTGTGCTTGTGTGATTCTGGAGATGTGATACGCGAGTTATTATGGATTAAAACCACACCCTCCGTGAGCACCTCTGGTCTTTTGTTCTTGATGGACCTGCGTCGTCTTGAGAGTGTCTCACAGTGCACATGGGAGTTAATGATTTTTCTGTGCTCTTGGAATTCAACAGGTTGCGGCAATTGGACGGCGCTTTTTATAAGAGTCTCTGCTGTCTCCGCCGCATGCTCTGGTCTACGAAGGAGACTCCAATAGCATCCTAAAATACCTCGCTACGTTCTCTCACAGCGTCACAAGCAAATATGTTAATGTTGACTTTGTTACGACCTTTCGTACCTTTTCATTGGAACATATCTTGCATTAAAAACAAAGATTGAAATGGAAGATATAAATATAAGATGATCAGAAAAAAAAGGGATAAATCTAATCATTTTGTATATGAAACGAAAGAGGCTGCGCACTTGGTTTTTCTATTTGATAAATTCTGATAATTTAGATTTGTTCTGACCGTGCTTCATTTTTGAATCTAAAAGCAATAAAAGGAAGAAGAAACACTTCCCTTTAATTTCCTAGAATGGGAAAGCATATAACAATGTTCTTATTGTGAAAAAATATTGACTGAATTATTTTTATTATGAAGTTATCATTGCTGATTTTTGGAAGAAAAAAAATTTAAATTATTTTTATTATGAAGTTGTTATTGCTAATTTTTGGAAGAAAAAAAAAATTTAAATTATTTTTATTGTGAAGTTATTATTGCTGATTTTTGGAAGAAAAAATTTTAAATTATTTTTATTGAATTAATCTTGTGATGTTTAATATTCATCTCAACGCTGATTATAAGATTTCTAAAAATAACATGGGGATTATTTTTGCAATTTTTTGTAGCAATCAATTATTTGAAATATGATAAATTAATATTTTTATTGGATATTCTCCCTAAAATCATTTAAATTACAAAATTTGGAATTTGTTTTGAAATAATTATCAAACTGTATATATTTTTGTATTTGGAATGATATCAGTTTTTAAAATAATCGTTAGTCGAAATATTTTAGAAACTATTTGATACTTCATCTGACTTCGAAACAAGCTTCTTTCTGCGAACAATGCCTTTGTAAATAAAAATAATCACATTTATAAAGTATTTTTCTTTTGTAAAAAATAATATTTCATAGCCCAAGAAGATTTTATATTTATATGATTTTTTTTAAAAATAAAATATCTTCAATAACATATGTAGTTTCATGCTATTCCATTTTTTACATTAATATTTTTTAATGATTTAACTTTAAAATATACAGAAAGTATGAGCGATAAAAGTAAAAGAAATAGACAAATAATTTTTAATTAATATAAAATTTCTTTAAAACATTATCTATTAATTTAATTTAAATGTTTTTCTTCATGCAAAACCCTGAAAACATGTTTTTTTTTCTATTTTAAGGCTATAAAATTATACAAGCACAATATGATTGCAACGAAATGTAAAACGTTATTTAAATCAAATTTAATTCAAATTTTCGTTGAAATTTTCAGTTAGGTGCTTGTTTATCTATTTATTAGAAACTGTTAGTATAAAATCTTTTGTTTCATCTACGATATATTTTAGTGTTTTGTTTTAAACAACAAGTTTACTATTTTTATTTTCACTGCAGTGTACCTGCTTTGGAACCCTTAACGATCCAGAGTTTCCTTTCAGTTGAATGGGTTACATTTTTAATAATGATTGTAAGAGATAAGTGTAAAATTTACCTAAATATACAGAGAGGAGAGAAGACAAAACAAATTCAATATCCAATAATATAGGGAGAACTTAAATAATATTTTAATGCGACGCAATTCTGGCTATTCATGACATCGGAAATGGATTTTGTAGCTACAAATTTTGAAACTTTGCTGTTTCAAGATAACGACAATTCCTGAGCAAATTGTTTGCCTTGTAGGCTTTTAGGAAATCACATTTGTTTTGAAATGACACTTTTTTTCTTAAGTGTGCAAAGAATTGTGATAGAATAATGTTTAGTGTTTCGTTTTTTTTTTTATTTTTTATTATTCTCTACTGTATTTGCGCAATATGCAGCATTTTCTTCTACCATCAAGTTGTTGCACGATAACTTTTTTCAGTTCTTGAATAAAGGTAATTCTATTACAACATTACTGTACGATAGTTGCAAGTTGCAGTAGGATAACTTTTTTTCTGTTCTTGAATAAAGGTAATTTTATTACAACATTGCTGTACGATAAATGTAAGTTGTAGCAGGATAACTTTTTTTCAGTTCTTGAATAAAGATAATTTTACTTAAACATTACTACACGATAGTTGCAAGTTGCAGTAGGATAACTTTTTTTCAGTTCTTGAATAAAGTTAATTTTATGGTAACATTGTGAATGCTGTAAATTCTAATCGGTATTTCTGTGTTTTTGGATAGCCTTTAAGCATTTGATATCTATTTCAGTTTCGGTATATTATATAGGGAGTCTTTAACTTTATCATGAAAAGTAATAATTCTGATTATTACCATTGAATGAAATGGAATTATATCATCTATGGTTGAAACTTTATTTTGTATTGTCTCAAATATATTGAATAAAGCAGCTATTATCTGGGAGGGGGGGGGGGATAAAAGCCTGATTACACCGTATTACTTCTTTATAAGAAAAATAACATGCCAAGGAAAATAATATCTACGAGACGATTGAGCTTGATTGTTTATGTAAATGAATGAATGAATAATGTATGAAAAATGTAGAAATAATATAAAAAAATGGGGAATGAATTGCAAATATTATAACAGAACTATCAATCGAAGTTTATTTCCTCTTTAAAGGCCTACTGAATCTTTTCTGTTTTTCAAGAGGAGTTCTTGTATCAGAAAAACTATTTAATCGAATAAGGTGCTGCTGTCTTTAGAGAACAATTTAGCACTGGAAGGAAATTTATCCACATCACATCATATGTATCTTGACAAATAATTCTAGCTGTTATCTGCACAATTTCTAACCATTCTTTTTGAAGGTCAGATCTTTTATTTTCATACCGGAAACTAGATAAAACATTATAATTTGTATCTGAAAAGCAAAGAATTGTTGCTTCTTTCATTTTGTTGACAATCACAAGGCTATCAAAAATTCATTAAATAAATTTACTCTAAATAGTACAGGATTTGTGTCGAAATCATCAGTTACATCTTGAAAGGCAAAAAGAGCAAACTGATTGTCATTTTTTTTCAGTGCTGAAAAATATTTTGTCCATGACTTTAACTAAATATTAATCGGAAAGGTGACCTATTATTTGGACAATTAATCCTTCTTAAATAATTTTACTGGAAATTTAACAAAATGTGTGTTGCGATATTTGTCTTATACTACGTTCAAACCGATTGATCATTGATGCGTCGCATTATAATCTTTCATTTTATAACCTTTTTAACCTCATAATCTCATAATCTTTCCTTTTCATTATTTCCCTTTCATTTTTCCATCATGATATTCAAAAATGAGTAAGAACTTAATTTCAACTATTTTTCATCCATATGCTTCGAACACATTCCATTATTTTCTTTCCAAGAAAGCAGCAAGGAAAGTGCCCTACTGCTTAAACTTTACTTTTTTTTTCCCCAACAAAATTTAGCTAATGAGTTCTGGTAGAAATTTTTTATTTGCATTCTTTTTTGGTGTTGTATTTTAATATTTGCCATGTGTATTATTCAGATATTGTCAGTGTTTCAGTGTTAAATACTTAGATGTTATTATAACATGGACTTCAAAACGCTCTTTAAAGTGATATTCTCTTTTTATTTATAATCAAATTTAAGTATATTACTGTTAAAAAATGGCTAAATTTTAATTTTGATTTTTTTAATACATATTAAGAAAATTTTTAATGATAAATATGTTTGTAAAATGAATGTAACTCCTTATATTTTCACAAAAAAAGAGATCAATTACTATATTATTTTTTCAGATATGAATAAAAGTCAAAACTTTTTTTTTTAACATTAGAATAAATAATTCATAATTTCGAAACAAATTGATACAGATTAATGAAATTTTGTTTTTTCGAAGAACTTTTTATGTGGTTTTGAAATTTTATGTAGAAGATGGGTGTTTTATTACGAATTAATTCTAATTTCAGTATATAAATGACCTATGAAATTTACGTAAATCATATTATTATGTAGTAGAATATTTTTTATTAATGCAATAAATGTTTGGGGGCGAAACTTTTTTTGATTCACTGAAAGGGCGTGGAATCGAAAAAGTTTGAACAAATAAACGAACTTTCAATTATATAGAAAGATAATCTTTACTACTAATAAAAGATGAGCTAGTATGTGTGAGTGTATTGGCGCTCTATATTCCAGAAATTTGAATTATAACCATAAAATTTTTTTTTACATATATGATTTGTAAAGTTGAAATGCTTAGCTAGGGGCAAATTTTTTTAATTTTAAAAGTTAGGTTCAACTTTTTTATTTTTTCCATGAAAAGTTGTGAAATAATACCGCATACAAATGGATTTTATACCATTTCAGTACTCATAAAACATTGTTTTGTTAATGATAAAAATTTAATAATTGTACAACTATTTCCTGAATTCTGACAATTAATATATTTTGCGCATTTTCATATATTGTTGCCTTGCAGTTCAAGCCGTTTTCATTACCTTCATAAAATATTTTATTGCTTGATTTTCTTCCATATTGAAAATTTAAGAAAAAGAATTCGGTTTAATATATATTTTACAAGAAGAATCAGGAAAATGAAGTAAAAATATCACTGAATCCAGAAGATAAAAATCCGACATTTACTTTTTAATAGTGCTATGATATCATAGGACTGATCTTCATTAAAATGGTCCATTAGACAATGAACAAAGCATATATTTATGGCGATGCGACTTTAATACAAAACAATTTGACGGAATCATGGACATGAAAACATATCTGATCGTTTAAATTCAATATAGCTAATAAACCCGGCACACCAATTGGTCGCCTAAATTCCCTAGTAATCTATACTAATATTATAAATGTGAAAGTTTGGATGGATGGATGCTTGTTAACTCAATCACACCAGAACGGCTAAACAGAATTGGATGAAATTAATATATGTTTATAAATAATTATAATATTATATTAATTAATTATAATATTATATATTTTATTATAATTATGATAGATTATAGTCATGAATAGAGCATAGGCTACTTTTTATTCCGGTTAATTGAGTGGTTAATTTTTTATTAATTGAAAGCTAACTTTCGCCCCAAAAAGCTGAGCTAAATCCCATCAAAGATAAGTAAGGCTCCAGGTCCCCCCCCCCCTATTAGAAAAGAGGTTAGAGTTAGCAGAATTTCAATGATTCAAAGGATTCTATTTATTTTCTTTGTGTTTTGATGTATTTAAGATCAAATATTGTTAATGAATCGATCTTTCGGGCTTATTCTGAAGTACTTTTAAATTAAAAGAAAACAGAATAAAGGAAATAAAAAATTTATAATCTGCATTGCGTTACCGCAACTGGCATGGAAAGTTCGCACTTTATTGTTGACAACTGTGTTTTCATTAAAATGAAAACTTAAAAAATTATGTTTATAATACTGTTGTAGCTATCCCAATTTCGATTAATAAATAAAATGGATTTGCCCGACTTGATTTGCTATTTTGTTTTATTTTGGGTATACAATGTAAGTAAGTCGTGCTTACCTTAGTTGTGTGTTTTTGTTATTAAATTACATTTATGCTATATATTTTTAGCATATGCTTATACTTTTATATGTATTCTTTTTAGGTTAGGTTTATTTTTTAAATTTGTCATTATTTGATAGTTTTTCGTACATATACATCAAACAGACTCGCGGGAAATAGCTAGTGAAATATAATTTGACTATCTTAACAAAATGAGAATGAACATAATTATATTATATTTGAATCAAATATATAGAATATATTTGAATCAAAATGTAATAAAAGGAATCTATAGATGGATTAAACAGTGATTTGAGATTTTGATAGATCATTTTAAAAATTGTTTAAATTTTAAAATGTGTGAGTTTTTTTGAATGAAAGTATTATGACGATAATTTTTCTAGCTGTTTTTAGTTTTCATTTGGAGAAAATATTAATTATGAATATTTGATTCAATAATAAAAGTCTTGAAAATTAATCACATTATTATTTTTTTTTTGTTAATTTTTTTAAATGATTTGAATTATTGAAATTAAATTAATTTGTGATGCCAAAATTAGTTTTGCTGAAATATCTCTGATTACATACCGCTGTACGTGCTATTATTTTTTAAAGTAACATTCAGAAAAAATTCAACTGATCGGTCTTTTTAAGTTTGACATTTAAACATCTAAGTTCAAAATGGTGTATTAAAGTTTTTTTTTTTATGTATATATAAGATGATAAATATTAAACGCTTTTATAAACAATACGTTGAAGCCATGTGGATGAAGGATCGGGTCGAATTCAGACTAACATTTTAAGGCAGGTCATAATCAAGAATATAGTCTTTTCATATAAAATTTTCCCGGAAGGGTTTGGAATAAATATTACCATATATTGATTGCATTTCAGTTAATTTTAAATGAAAAATCAGTACTTAACCTTTGAAACTTTTGTTTTTAATTAATTATTATTAATTTCGGAAGAAATGAAAGGAAGAATGAAGGAAAATCATTATTTGATAAAATAATTACTTGATAAAACTTAAAAATATGAATTCATTCGAAACTGAAAGTCATACGAAAATGATACCTTTTCCAAGCCTAGTTTCAAAGTAAAGCATGAAGCCTCTAAATATCTGTTAGGTCTTGACGATTTTAAATCTAATGCCAAAAACAACGAGTTATAATAGGAAAATATGTCACTTTAGAGGTTCCTTGGCAAATGTTTGTTATTGCTTTATAAAAATTGTCAATCTGTAGCAAACATGAGAAAATATTTCTCTGAAGGAAATTCCTTAAACGAAATAAAAATGCCTTCATTCATCGGTCTTAGATTTCATATCAATTATTTACCACGATAAGCGTCATATCAGCCATCGATGATTGGCAGTTACTTTCATTTTGCTCAGTAGCCAACAAAAATAATGAAATACATTCCTTAACTCTATTGTTTATTATCGCATTTTCAGAAAATATGTGCTGTTGAAAATTTCTCATCTTTCTATGGAATTTAACTTTAATTAGCGTCATTATTTAACTAGAATCTTGGGATTTTTCCATTATGAAAAGCAAGATTTAAATAAAATCGATTCAGTACTCATTTTTATAAATGTGAGCAAATTTCATCCGAAAATTCATAGTAGTTCTTAAGATATAATTAATTTTATTCGCTTAAAACTCCACCTGAAAAGAACCAATCTACTAACAGCCATATATTAAGCAAATCCGAAATAAAGGCATAATATGCATTTTCTTCTCATTTATTTCATTGATATTCCAGAAAATTAACCAAACGTGAATTAGATGGGTCGGATCTTAAAGATGAACCTTCCTTTTTAAATTACTTAACGCTTTTTTTTCCACTGAAAATATAAGCATCTCATTACTTTTTTTTAATGTGTTCGAATCTTTCTTTATGTGTTGCAGGGTGTGTGTATTTATTCCAAGAAAAAATTAAAAATTCTTATTTTTATTTTTAAAAAATTACTTTTTCTTGTTTATTTTCACACACACAAATATATATATATACATACATGGACGTCGATCACAGATATACAAGGAAACACATAACCTATATATTGAAACATAGAAAGTGCCGCTAACAACGTGAGCATACAAATAATACTTTTTGCCGCTAACGGAGAGCGAGCGGGTGCCTGCCTGCAGCAGCTTCACATCAACAACCGGATGTCGTTGTTTATATTTAAAAAAAAATCTCAAGAGCTCCCCCTTTACATTCCAAACATACTTATGGGTTGAAGCATATTGCGCAATCTATGTTCAGCATTCATTTATACATATGAATAAGTATCCAAAGAATTTAAAAAATACAAATAAAATAATTAACTACAAACAATAATTATAAATAATTAATTTACATAAACATACTCTCACCCATCAAGAAGTCATTCTTGATGCACAAGTAATCCGCCACTTATTCTAAATGTAAAGCCTTCGTAGTAGAGCATACAAATACAACAATATAACCTTTAATTGTTTTGGCTCTATCTCAGTGCTTCAATATAGAAATTGGACCTGAGTAATCAATACCACAGACAAAAAATGGTCTATTGAGAATCACTCGTCCCTCAAGAAAATCTCAATTTTTTTTATTTTTTTTTTCTTGATATATTACTTTTAAATCTACAACATACCACACAATTTAAGGCACATTTCTTAACTAATCTTTTAACATTCAATATCCACAATGTTTGGCTTAAAATACCTATTAACAAATTACCACACACATGCAAATTTAAAATATGAAAATACTGTAGAATTAGAATACTTAATTTATGCTGGTTAGGTAATGCAATAGGATTTTTTGCATTATGCATTATTAAGATTCATTTTGAAGACGCCCTCTCGCTCTGAGCAACCCGTCCTTATGAATGAATGGACAAAGTGCTGATAGTGGGCTTTTTTTTGGCATTGGGTGGTTTGATTTTATACAATTAATCTCACATCAAAAATACATTTTGAACATATGTTACAATAATATTACGAGCAAAATTCTTTCCTTTGTAGTTAAAGGTTCAATTATACCTGTGGAATTTTTATTAACCTTACCAGCTTCACAACTTATTTATAAATCTAATACAAAAACATAATATATTAATTAACTTAGTGTAAAATGAATATTTTTCAATTAATAAATCTATTATATCATTTTTTAAAATTGCAGCAAATGCACTTTCCTTTCTTTAAGGACAAAGTCATGGTTTTTGAATATCGTTTGTAGCAATCAATCTCTGATGATGATAGGAAAGTAGGGCCCTCTACTTTACCATAAGTGACAGTCTGGCAGATCCTTAGGAGACAAACCTTTAGATCCTGCATCTGCTGGATTTTCCATAGAATGCACATACCTCCATCTATTTCGAGGGATTAAGTCCAAGATCTCTTAAGTCCTGTTTGCAACAAAGAGCTTCCAATTTCATGGAGGTGAAGACAATCAGGAAAGAACAACTTGGGAATCTGTACAAGCAATAATTAAATGAATAGGATGATCTTGAAAAGTTATCAAAATAGAAAATAATCGGGTTAACAGAAGAGCTCCATTTAACTCTAGTCGTGGAATATAGGCTTGAAAGGAGCTACTTTGCTTTTAGCTAAATTATTTAAGACATATGGAGAATTATAACGTTACTTTTTTAAGTAAAATTCTCGGTCATTTAGAATTTTTGAAATTTTTTGAATTAACGCGATTGTTTCTTCTCTAATTTTTGTTTCAGCCATTAAATCATCGATATAAAAGGAATTTTGAATTATTTTAGATATTTCAGGATTTATAATTTGAGAATCCAAGCTTATTTTATATAAACATCTTGTAACTAAAAGTGGAGCGGATGAAGTTCCATAAGTCATAGTAGAAAGTTTATATTTCTTAATAGGGGAATCAAGTGAATTTCTCCACATAATCCTTTGCAAATTTTGATCTTCTGGACCAATTAAAATTTGTCTATACATTTACTTTATATCAGAAGTGAAAGCAATTTTATTTAGTGGGAATCTGATAAGAATAGTGAAAATATCAGGCTGCAATATTTGTCCTACTCCTGAATCTGAATTCAACGAATTAGAGTTAAGGTGGGTTCACTCGAGGCTAACTATTACGAGCAATCGTTGCCTCTCTGCTGTTGTCTCAACATTGTCCTCGTTTGAACAGTTGAGACAACGACGATGGGACAATGGACAACATTTGTTCCGACTGGACAATCACTTGCCATTGTTCCATTGTGGTCATGTGATTTTCTGGAAGTAGGCGTGATCTTCTATTCTGTGCAATAGATAGCCTCGAGTGAACCCACCTTTAGATGGTTTTGCAGGATAGATCAAACACAACTCGGTTGTAATATTGTTTTTCCTTTGCACATCTTGATGGGGAAGAAAGTATTCCGGTTTAGAAGAATCAAAATCTTTATTAGGTGACATATACGCAAATTCTCCATTCTCATAAAATCCTTGCATTGATTTTCAAATTCTGAATCAAATCTAAATTTTCTTTTCATTGCTAGAAGTCTAGAAACAGCCATTCCCTTTGTATCTTGCACCAGTTTCACATCAGCAATCGGATGTCGTGGTTTACAAAAAAAAATCTCAAGAACGCTCCTCTCACATTCCAACATATTTATAGGTTGGAGCATATTGAGTCATCTATGTTCAATATTCATTTATACATATGAATAAGTATACGAAGAATAAAAAAAACACACAAATAAAATAATTAATTAAAAATAATTAAATCACATAAACACTATGGTTGACGTCACCTTAGACATTTCAGTAACACGCAGAAAATGTTATTGTTAATGAAATACTTTGTTTTATTCACAATGTTTTTAAGAGAAATTTTACTTCATTGAATGCTCATAATTTAAAAGAATGAATTTATTAGTGTTGATTACGGACTGTTATGTCTTACCACTTGCTTGTAAATAAGATAGTTAATAAATTAGATATATAAAATTGCTATAAGGTTTTATAATAAGTTTTCAATATTTATATTAAAATTTGGGCCAGCTCTGTCAAATGATAGATTGCCAAATAATATGCCCATTCCTGAGTATTTAAACGAGATTGCTTAGAGATATAACAACTAGATATATGAAGTTTGGTCTAATATTTATTCTAAAACTGTAGTCGCATGTCGAATTTATAATTCAATCACTTAATGCCCAGAAGCCGTGTTTTTATTATTAAGAAGTAATTAAAACATCAGTTGCATTTTTTGATATTCTCAGTAACTGTATATATCTGCAATGTAGACATATGTATAGTCATGAAGGCAATCTTAATAAAAACGAATTTTTTTTTTAACGATTCAAGTGGCCATTAATTTGTATGTTGACTTTGTGATATTTCAGCTTTCCTTACAAATCCTAATCTTAAGACAGACATCAAAAACCATAGAATGAAGTGCAAGGGTACAACTAGCAGGTTTGTATCAAATATGAACTACGAAATCTCAGGATTTTTAAAAATGTACTCTTGTAATAAGGCTATATCACTTTCATCCTTTTTCAATTTTATTTTAGTTATCAACATGCAGTATGATTATGGGATAAAAACAAGTGATTCATTGTTAGTTTCAATGAAAATAACATTTGTGCTGTTATTGTTTATCATATATAGTAAAATTAGTCTGAAAGATAGTATTTTAGCAGTATAAAACAAGAGATTCAATGCGATCAAATGGCTAAATTAGATTCTGGGGGAACATAAAAGTTAACGCTTTTAGAAGAAAAAAATGTGCATTCTCGTCATAAGAAAGAAAAATCGGCATAAAACCTAATACTCGATATAGTCTTCAATGAACACTATTTATGGTATTTGTAGGCTAAATTTAGAACTATTTAGAGACTATTTATAAAAGTGATGGGTAGTGGCCCAGCGAAGGCTGCTCTTATTGTGACAGAAAAAATAAAAAATAAATTTTATTTACTTCGATTTTTGTGGGAATTGGTTGACTATTATTTAGCTTAATGATTCAATTTCTTTCAATTTTGTTCGTTAAATTTTTTATATTTCCAAAAAAATGTATAATCATATTTAAAGCACAGAGAAGGTAGGAATTGCAGTCACTAGAGTATTTTAACTTAATATAAAATAATATTCTTTTTAATTTCTTAATAAATAATGCTTTTCTCTATAAAAAAAGAAAAATGTATAATTATCCTTAGATCTTTTACAAACAAATAAGAAGATTTATCGTCCTTATTTGAAATAAATATGTCAGATGAAATCGAATGTACTTAAGATCAGTGCTTAAATTTTACTTAAAAGTTTATTGTGCAGCTAGTCATTGATTATTAAATCTTAGGAAAAAAGAAAGTAAATATAAATGATTCGTTTAGAATCTCAATTCAGAAACATTTGCATTTTTTCTTTTAATAAGAAATCTTCAACTGCAACTATTGTTTTTATCAGCTGTTTAAATATTTACTTCGGCGGCTAATTTCACGACAAGCAATCGATTCAACGAAAACAGTCGGTAGGCATCACAGGAAAATGCTAAAATACTAATAAATTAATTATGTTAATTAACTGACTATTAAATGTCTGTGTCTAACCAAATATGCCTGCTTAAGCTATTTTTTCATTACCGGTTTTGTGAAGAAAAAAAAATGCAGAGGTGTTCCACTATTTTTGTTGACGATTGTACTTTATCAATCACCTCTGACAAAATTTGCACTTTCTGACATTGAGCCACAGCAGTCACTGTTGAATATAATTTTTTTAAACAGCTTTTTACATTATTAATTTACAGCAAGCATTAAAAAAAACAAACATATTCTAGTATAAAGTTTTAACCTGAATATCACAAAAAAAAAAAAAAAAATGCATCCAAATGCATAGACTCATCGCAATTCTGCATAGATTTCTTGCCAACATATCAAAGAAATCGTATAAACACCAAAATTAGGCTTGGAGCTTAACGCTTTAAAAAAATATTGCATTTAACTAGGAATAATTCGGAAACCTGTTTTAGCATTGACTTGAATTATTAGGGCATATAACAATACGAGCTATTATTTTTTGCTTTTGTGTTCATGCAATTTATGATAAAAACAAATAAATATTGATAAACATCGTTTCTCTTTCTGTCATATTTTTTTTAATAATCCTTAGAACGAACAAAAATGCACCATAAAATTTCCAAATTAAATTAGTTAACTCAGAAAATAAATTTAGGCAAAAATCACAGCAAAGTTTCATCTCTCGTATAATGAATAATATGGAGTTAAAATTTTACAAACATATAACGCAATAAAATTTTGAATATTATATTTTTAATACAACTGTTTTATTTTAAATCATAGAATAAATATCAAGTATTTTCATTATATGCGACAAAAAATTATTTACTAAAGTATAAAAGCAAATAGTTTTGTGGATGTAAAGGCCTTATCACACAGCTAAATATCATCCGCATTTTTCGTCAGCAATCGATCACGGAAGTGACATCACTTCAAAGTTTCACATGATTGGTTGAATTTCGTTGGCAGGCAATATTTCCGTCACTATCGTCTCATTTTCAAACTGGTTAAAAAAAGTTGTCGATGACGAAAAACTGGCTTGACTGGTTTTTTTGACTGGTAGAAACAGAAAATTGCTGACGAAAAGTGCGGACAATATTTTGCCATGTGATACGACTTTAAAAATATAATGATCGATAAATTTAGGACCAAATGTAAATTAGGAGTGTAAATTTAGGACAAAATGAACAAACTTGTATAACAATTAAGCTGCAATTGTTAAAATGACGTAAAAATTATTTTAATGAGATATTAATGTTTTAAAATATAGTGGAAAACACGAAACATTGCCTTTTTATAATTAAATAGAATATTGAGTAACTTTTGGACTTTGAAAAGTTGAATTATTTTCATATTATTGTGAAGAAAATGTGAACAAAATTTCTTCGATTCGACAAAATCTTTTACAAGGAGAACACACACTTCAAAATTCAGTTTAGAAAAGTTATCTTTTGTCAGGATTTAATAATAGTCCCAAAAAAGAAAATTATATAAAATAATATTAAAAAATAGCTATTACACAGCCATGTCAAAAATATCTCTAGTAATAGTCAACTCAACTTTTTTTCACCACATGTATGCCGTGCCGTGGTACAATACAAATTATAAATAAAACTGTTACAGTTTGAGATGATGTGAGTTATAACTTTAAATTAATTTTCCTTTCAATTATAACAACATATTTAAAAAAAAAATACATATATATATTTACATTTTATTTTCTTATAAAGACTAATGTTTATTAAAGGGGCCTTTTTTTTAGTACGATGACTTAATTTTGTTATTACACAATTCTTAAATCCAATGAATTCAAGCAATATTGATCATTTACTTCTGTAGTTCTTCTAAGAATTTACACTATTAAAATTTCTTTGGAGTCTCGAACATTTAAATTTTATCATAGCAAACTTTGGCTTACAAGGGTTAATATTTTATTACCTTGTTTTATAGTGGAATCTATATTTTGAAAATCGCTTATACTTTTTAAAATTTTAACTATTTTCTTAGGTTTATGTTCGATTTGTGCTTACGTTTGTTTTTGTATTTGCTATAATTCTGCAATTTTAAAGACATTCTATCATTTTTCGGATCAAATAATAGTTTTATTAATGAATATTTCTTGCATCATATGGAGGTTAGATATAAATAATGTGTTACAGGAATAACTTTTTGAAGATTCGTGCGTATTGTGAATTAGCAAGCTTCTTTTGGATTAAATAATGAATAATAAAATAAATAGCTGAAAGCCGTAATAGTCTGCTTGTAATAAGTTGTCAAGATCTTGTTTCCAGTTTGAATATTTTTTTTATTATCATGATGCATTAATTTTTTTTTCATTCTGTGTATGATTAATTTTTAAAGACTTAACCAGCATACAACTAAAATTCTTGCATCAATCAAATATTTAGAGATCGTTTAGAAATTCTTTATTTAGAATACTTATAAAAGTATAAATATTAATGAAAAATTGAGTATCAAAAGAATATATTTTTATCTCATAAGAATATATTTTTATTTAGAATCCTTTTGTCTTAAAAGTTTTTCCGATTTTTGAGATAATGAATTATTGGAGATGTTGTTTTAAGCAATTTAACACCTATTATTATGAAATGTAGATAGATAAGAAAATAATTAAAACCTAAATTCTGTTTTTTGAGAGTACAAATATTTCATCATATTACTATTTTTCATTTATTATTAAGATGAATTATTTTTCTTTTATACAGATCTCAAGAGTAATGACTGATAAAAAAATTGCTGAATATGAAACTTATTTAAATGAAGTACTGAGAGAAGATTTGAAAATTGTATTATCACAGAGAGAAAATTTGGCCCAAGAAGTTTTAGAATTGGAACAGTTAAAGACAGTTATTGAACGATTGCAAGAAGCTGAATTGACCAAAGAAACTCTGAAGACCCGAGTGGATTTAGGCTGCAATTTTTATGTTCAAGCCAATGTCACAGATACGAAATATATTTTCATTAAAGCAGGGTTAGGCATTTTTGTGCAGTTTACTTTAGAAGAGGCTACAAAATTTATTGATAAAAGAATAGAATTTTTAGACAAGAAAATCAAAAGAACTTTGAAGCAGAGCTCCGAAATTAATGCTCATATTCAGCTCATTTTGCAAGGTTTAAGAGAACTACAAAATTTGAATTATACTGCTGATCCACCGAGACGAGAAGTATTGTGAAACAAAATGGTTGAGACAGAGATTTGTTTTTTTGATAGTAAGATTACTTTTCTTTTTTATTATTTTTATGGCCCAAACTAAAAGATTATTTGCAATTGATATAAAGTGAAAAGATTATGTTTATGCTTACAGCTGATCAATTATTTTAATGATTGTTTAGTTATTAACATAACATTATTGCAGATATTGTTTTAATCATTGGTAGATTTATACAAAAAAGGAAGATGTAGCTTACTTATTAGATAGTTAGATATTTGAACGATTAATATATATATTTATAATCTATTTTCATTATTCAAATATGGATATCAGATATTTTTTTGTGTTTAAACATGACTTTCTTAATTATTTGATTATTTTTAGGCTTTAAGTTTTTTCTATTCCATATTCAGCTTTAAAATAGATCATTTACATTGATTTGTGTTATATATTTCAAGTCTTCATAGATTCGTACATGCATTAAAACAGCTTATCCGCTCATGCGCAAATTGAAAGAACTGTGCATTTGTAATACATTTCTTTAAGTGATACATTTCTTTGTTTAGGTGATACAATTCTTTTGTTTAGTGATTCAGAACACATTATGCCTCCTAAAAAATGTGTTGTGTGTCACTTTTTAGAATTACATCTAAGCAAAAGCTTTTTGTTTTGGCATCAGAAGGGAAGACATCCAATATAGTTAACTAAGAAATATTAAATATTAGCAAGCTTAATTTTATTTTCATATCAGATTTTGCAGCGTTGGTAAACAAGTGTGGAAGAGTGGGTACAATGAGATCTTTGTATATATTTAAATTTTAATGTAGCTTTTCTATTGTATATGTTTAGTGAATTTAGAACAGTTTTGATATACAGTCATTTTCTTAAAAAATAAGTTTACTGACAAATTTTAGTGAAATGGGAAAATGTAGCATGAACAGCAACAATAGCGTGGGTGATATTGTGCAGGTACTGCTAATGCGTACTAACTGAATGAGTTTAATGTTTCCATGAGAAGATTTGCAAGAAAAAAAATTCATTGTGGCATTGTCATAGGTGTTGAAATAAAAACAGAATTGTTATTAATTGATTTTTAACAATGAAAATTTTTTTTGATTATATATAATTTTTAAAACAATTTGTATTTGTTATAGAAACAATGGAAATAGTTACAGATATGCATAGAAATATTTTTAAAAATGTAAAATTTTAGAAAAATTGTAGGAAAAAATTTGTATCACAGAAATAGTTTTTTAAAAAAGATTTTAAATGATGTATAAGTAATTTTTATGCAATAATCTATCCTCAATTAATGCCAGATTGGAAGTTATCATTGATAAATGCCGTGATTATGCTAATTTTTGAAAAAAACTTCAAAAGCTTAATTTTATTTTCTTAATTATGTGTCAAATTCACCTGAGTAGGCTTAACATTTTGTCCTTAGAATTCAACAAACAAGGGTACATTTATTAGTAGTATGGATGGAATGCTAAATAATGATGTTCCAGTAATTAAAGAATTCAGTTTCAAATTTTTAAGAATTTTATTCCATTATTTTCAACAAGAAGTTTTACCGCTAATTTGTATTTGTGATTTACTTAGTTAAAAAAATAAAATGGATCATATTAATTGCAACAGTACAATAAAAAGTGGATTCCCTATTTAGATATAATAGGGTTGAGTTTAATTTACTTATTTATCATTTAGAAAGTTTTTTAATGATTTGAAAAAGAAATTCTTAAATTTTTTTAATCACATAAAACACACACACACTGAATTTATATGATGAATAATTGCTAGGCAGGAATGATTTATCATCCAGTGATGAAAACATATAAAAAAACAAATAATGGTCGTAAGTATGGACATTTTTATCTTGAGTGGAGTTTTTTTAGTTCAATATATCTTGAAGAGTCTATTTACATTAATTTTAAATACCCAATTGGATAAAGAAAGAAATATGGATTTACTGTCAACATATTTTTTTAAAAATTAAATAAACCTAATTTTCCTACTCCATTTTTCTAAAACCTCATTTGCGTGTTTACCTTATTTTTAATTATTATTTAGTTACTGTTTTAACTTTTTAAAATAAAATCCTAGAAATTGATTGTTTTACAATTTTAGCTCAGTATTTTATTAATTGTGTCATTGTTGTGACAATCTGTAAATGAATTATATAAGAATTTTTTGGAAAGTATGGATGAAGGAGAAATTTGTTTTTTGTTGTCAAGTATGATTATTCTAAAAGCCTTACATTTGAATTCCTAACTTTCTCCCTAATTTTTAAATATTTTTTTTTGAAAAATCAAATATATTATATGTCTAAGATGTTTGTTAAATTTTATCTTAAGGGAATTATTTAAAATCTTATTTCAAGATATAATTTATTTGACTTTGCAGAGTTTTGAAAAAAAGTTGCATATACATCATATAAATTTAAATTTCTTTTTTAGCTGATGGTAGACCAGGAAATTTGCATGCACCTCAAGAAAATGTGAATGATGAATCTTGTGAAACTCCAAAGTTTAAACTTTCAGCTTTCAAAAAATTTTCTTCTGCAAATGCTCCAAATCCACAGATCAGTGAAAATTTTCATAACAAAAGGTTTCAAACACATTTTATTTGTTACTTGTCTGTATAATACCATTATAATTTATTTTAAATTATTATTGCTTAAGCTTTTTTCATTATTTTAATGTTAACTTTAATTTCTGTTTTATATAGAATCCATCCATTAGACATTTCTAGAAGTGAATAAGTGTGTGTGTGTATGTATATATAATCATATAGAATAATTGTTAATATAAAAATATGAATAATTAAAAAAATTAAGTAATGAATATTACATTTAGTTATTTGTATTCTGTTATTCTAAATAAACCAAAGTTATTGTTAAAATTGTGATGAAATTTCTGAATAGAAATTGGATTTAAGTGGGAACAAAATAAAGGGGAGAATCTTTATATGGATTGATATTATCATATATTTTAATCTTCCAAGTAATTAAATGACATTTTTTGCTGTTCTAGATCCATTCTTAATCATTTAATTATATTTATAACTGTTTTATCCCAAAAGCTGTGTATTAATTTTTTAAAATTTGTCAAAAGTCTTCAGACTCTGCTGTTTAGAAGTTTATTCTTTGGAACTTCCATTCATTATACTTAAAAGATTGAAGTGATTAAATTAAAATTAGGTTTATATTGAAATATAAGTTTTGTTATAAGATTTCAACAAATAAAATATGCAATCATGTAGAATTCTACTATAATAATTTAAATATGCTGAATAGTTATTCCTACCAGTAATGATTTTTAATTTGTGAACTATAGTAATATTTTACACTCTGCATGTATAGTTATGTATATTTTGTTATTTCTAAGGCTTTTAATTTTTTGTTGTATAGGCTTCACTTATCTTATAATAATCATAATAGTGGATAGTTCTCAAAGGTTCAAAAATGTTCCATGAAAAAGATTTTTTACATTTTAAAAACTAATTAAATTTAGTACTTGATGTTATGCTTTTATATATTAGCTCTTTTTTTTTTCTTTTCCTCCAGCTTCTTATTCTTTGTTAAAACTACCAAAATTCTTAAGCAATATTAGGCAGTGCATAATTTTGGGGGGTTCTTGCATGCCATCCTTATTAGATACCATGTTTGAAAATGTCCAAGAGTTTTATTTTTTCCCAAAATAGTAAAAAAAAAAATATTGTTATAAATAATTCGAATTAATTAATGGCCATCATATACGCTTTCTCTTAAGGAAAAATAAAATAATTTAATTAAACATATATTAAGTGTCAATGCATAAATAAAAACCCAAGTTCCTTTACTATTCTAAAAAATTCAAAAAGTCACTCTCACTATTATTTCATATACGTTATTTTGTTATTAATGGTATTCAGCATTAAGAATCATCCAAAATTTTCTTTGAATAATTATTTCAGTGGTCATTAGTTGAATTTTCTTCTAATATCCTTTTTATTAAATGTTATGCATTATGGAAATAAAAGTAAATAATTTAAAAATATGCTATACTGTAAATTTTGATTCCTTTCTTGTATTATTAATTTTAATGTACTTTTTCCCAGTGATCTGATTTGATGTAAATGTTTATAATCTGAATATACTGATGATTCTAATTTTTAAAAAATTGAATTTTCTATAAACAAATATGAATTTTTTTCTGATTTTCATATCCATGCGATTAAGTTGGTTTTGGAATTGATTATGATGGAACTGCAGAAATTCTAAATTCCTTAATGCAGCTACTAAATCTATAAATATTTCTGACTTTCTTGTCCTTAGTAAATATCCCAGGCTAAACATAGCATGACAATGTATTTTCTCTTTTTTCCCTTGAAATATTAATGGTATGAATTTTAATGCTTGTTTAAATTCCACACCTTCCATTTCTTATGTTTGTTTTTGTTTATTGCAAAGTTTATTTTAAATACACAGATGAAAATTTTCATTCCAAAAGGAAATTTTTTTATTTGAAATTTAATATTTTCTTTATAGATAATCTTTTTTATTTTAAATTAGCCAATGTTATCTTCATTTTAAAATAGTCTCTATTTCCTGTTCAACTTTTTTTAAAGTTAATTCATTCTACATGCTCTCTGTAAAACTGCTTACTTCAGCATTTTCTTATGCTTCAAGTATAAGGATAAAAATCTTTTACACTTACAACATTCTTTTAAAGATGACCAAGTTTTCCTTTCCTAAATCAATGCGTGCCAAAGAAATCCTAGCAGAATCTCATAGTAAAATTATTGAAGGGAAAAATTTCTATCTTTTTTGCTTTTGTATTGCCATGTAAATGGATATCAGTTTTATCATCTCTTGCACATTTTGACACACAACTGCTAAAATATGTTAATATATTTACATGATTTAACTTTAAACCACAAGGATTGTAATGCTTTTGAGGAATTAATGGAGGTCTTTCTGATTATCACCTTATAAACAAAAGGATTATCTTTTCATATTTTACTACTAGAATTTTGATAATAGATGAAAAAAATTAGCTTTCCAAAGGATGATCAAAAAGAAAAGAAATTACAATGAATTGAAAAGAAATTATTTTCTTTTCTTCAAAGAGAATTTTCCAATTTCTCCTGTTGTAACTTGAAGATTGAAATCATTTTTAATAAATATAAAAGCTACAACAAGCTAGATTTTTACAAAGAGGATTTAATAGAGCCCATGTAATGAATTAAATATATTTTGCTTGATTTAAACTATAGTTATTTCATAAACTGTATCTGTAAAGATTTAACAATATATTTTATTTGCCATACATTAAAAAAAATCTTATTTAATATTGACTGAGAAGAATATTTTACAATGTTAACATCTTGTTTTAAAAATATTTTAATTTTGTTTTTAAGCATAAATCTTGCATCATCTTTGAATGCTGGTGAGGATTATGCGAAGAGCACTTACATAAATATTGATGCTGACAAAAGTGGCCTACAGGCTCATGTTAGTAAACAGAAAGAAGTTATGAAGCAAATGTTAGATGAGGTAATTAATTATTTTTGTTTTGTTATCTGCATGCATTTAATTTTTTTTATGTTACCAAAGAGAGATTTTTAATTTCTTTCCTTGTTAATTTCTCAACCACCATTTTTTTTTTTGTTACTAATTTCAAATATTTTATTATAATATGTACAGATTTTTTTCTATGCTAGGAAAGATAATTATTTTAGCAATAATCTTTCATGTTTTGTGTGTATTATGCAGATTTTTTTATTTTGTAATTTATTCAAAGCTGTTCTAAATTTGAAGGTGATATTTAACTATTTTAAGAATAAAAAAAATCTATGCTTTGCTTAAATAACATGATTCACTTAGGCAATAGTCAGTATAAATTATTTTGAATGCACAACTTACAAAAGCCTTGTTAATTTCTATCAACTTTGTTATTCTTATTAATTTTTATGAGTGAAATTTTGGGTATGTAAACTCTGAATATCAAACCATATTATAATGTTATAATAACTTTTTTATTATAATAAAAAATAATATAAAAAGGATTTTTGAAACGTTGATACTCAAAAATAAAAAATATCTTTTAATATTTTATGATCTTTTATTGATTTTGAGTAGCTTTTATCTGATTTTTTGTGTGTTTAAATTTATTCTCTGTATATAAGAATTTTTAAACTGGAAATAAACTAAATTATTCTTTAAAATTTAAGAAGCTCTCAGCTAAAAATAATTTTGATTTCTTGTTTTTCTGAATCAAATCCGACTTACTAAAAATGCATTGCTGAATAGCTTTGAGAAAGCAATCTTAATTCTACTTAGTTATAAGAGAATCTGTACTGAAGTGCTAAGGATTTATTATGTGCTTTTATTTTAATACCTTGAGATCACCAAACTCTACAATTGAACCAATAACTTTCTTGTTGCAAAAGTGATCCCATGATTTTTTGATTGATTATTTGGTCTTGATTCAAATCTTTGTTTTCATATGTTTCATTTGCAAGTTATTTTTATTTTATGAACAGATTTATCCATTATTAATTTCTTATTCATCATTTAATTTTTCATTCATTATTATTAGACTGGCTATCCTTATCTAAAAGTTTTGTGCAAACTATCAGTTTGTATATTATTGTATTAAACATTGTATATTATTTCAGATCTTCAAATACATTCATCTGTATGAAACCTTTATATGTTATTTGGAGATTCCTTTATTATTATCTTTTATGGATGCCTAGAAAGTGGTTATATCTTTAATCAGATGATTATTCTTTAATCATTATATCTTTATTGAAAAAATAATTATATATTTTTATCTACACGAATTTAAGCTATCTTTGTAAATGAAATTCATGGATATTTATGTAAATATATCCATTCCCCCCTCCCCATAAAATTATTGAATCCATTTTAAAAATCTCAATATTAATATTTATATACTACATACAATATTAATACAACACAATACAATATTACATATTAATGTTTTATATACCTAACATTGGTTTTATTTATTATTTAATGAATGGAATTCAACTTTCAAAATTTCAATTTTAGTATTACTTTTAATTTCATCTTAATAATTCAGATGATAATTTCAAAAGAAATAAGATGCAAAATAGAAAGATGTGCTTATTTTTTCCTGCTATAAAATTACAATGAAGAAATTTCATTACAAAATAAATGTTTTAGTATAAAAATGATTTTCTATATACAGCATGAAAATTTATCTTTATGATTTGAGAATAAAAAAGGGCTTATATAAATGTCATTGCTTTCTCTTATCATTACAGCATAAAAACAGTTTGGGTTTCTGTAGTTAGAGTCCCTTTCTTTCTTTCATTATTTTTTCAATGATGTTCCATTAAATTTTTTAATTAAATTTTTTTAATTTAAAAAAGTTAGAAGGTCTTAAATCATACTCTGTTGAATTAAAATATGATGCAGAATATTATATATTCTTGTAAAATATTGACTTTCACATTAAGTAAACATTTTTTGTAGATATTTAATAACATTAATAGGTGCAGTGTTTGTTAACACTGTAAAAATGTAATAAATAATGTGTATTTGATCTTTTAGCTTTTATGATGCAACTTTTATTGCATATGATATTGATATTTTACAGAATTTCAAGAAAAGTATTGTTTACCAACCTGAATTTAACAGAAATGAAAGTATCCCAGCTCCACATAGTCATCGACAAAAAAGAAAAGAAGCAGCTGTAAGCTATATTTTAATACCAGTGCTACAAAATCATAAGATAAGCTAGTTAAATTAAGGTTATTTATCATATTTTGTTTTATCTAAAAAAATATTTGAAATTGGAAATTTGCCTGCATATTGTGAAGCAACTATAGAGTTTTAGTTTTTTTTTATGTATTTAAGAAACTTAATGCTTAAAATAAAATTTAAAACTATTAAAAGCCTTCTAAGCTGTTAAATATCATTCAAAAATGTAGGTTTCAAAAATATTACTTTAATAAATAATTTTAAAATTAAGGTACGATTATAAAAAAGAAGCCAGTATTAAGTTTTTAATTCATTAGATTTATTAAAGAGCATTTAAAATAATTATAAAATGTACATTTGTTGACAGTCCTGAATATTTTATTTGTAATATTTATTGCTTAATTATTATCCATAATAGTAATACTCAGCTGTGCTAAATTAGGCATCTTTGATGGCCAGCTGATTCCTGAGTTGCCAAAAATTTTTAATTAAATAGCATTAAATGAATCACTCAACATTGTAATTTTATGTGCGCTACAAATTGTTTTGTAGAGAATATATTTCATAATTTTGAATAGAATGAGAATGTTTATGTAATAATTCAGAAGAGTAATCAATAAAAAAATTCTTTAATGCTGTAAAATATTCAATAAATTATAAGAAAGGCTTTTTTCATGTGATATTTTTATACATTCTATTATATTTCATTAAAGAGTAACAATGTCTAAAAATGGAGGTACTTTAAAAAATTTCATCATTGCTTATTTGTAATCACTGAAAACCTTACTTTAAAGTTGAATATTAAACCTTAATTATAAGTAAAGCAAATTTCTAAAAGTATATTCATTATGGAAAATTAGAAGTTATAAATTAACTTTTATCGTCAATAGAAAAAGAAAAGTCAGAATGAAATATCAGAAGCACCAACGAACTTAATTTGAATATCTCTTCAATAATGAAGTGTATCATTGTGAATTATGCTTAGATTTTTTTAAAAAGTTAATTAAGAATTGGAGGAAAAAATAATGCATTTTTTTTTCATGCAAGAATATTATAAATTTTTTGTTGTAATATTTTGGGAGAGAATATATGGAAAAATACCATGTTTTGATTTTTTCAATTTTATTTTATTTTTAATTAGTTGAAATTAATACACATACCAAATTAGATATTTTACACTCTCTACAGTATATACATGTTAAGTTTGACACTTTTGTTCAAACAGTCTGACTTATGGAGCACCAATGTGTACTTATTTTCATCTTTATTATTAGTTGTAATGATTTAAGCAAAGTAGATTTCAGGAAATCATTCAGTACTTTTACTTGAATCTGGGAATAACTGTAAAACCCTTCAGTTTATAGTACTATTAACACGAAGAAAGAATGCTTATTTTTATATTGTATTTTAGGTTAGGAATTGTTAAAATGTATCCAGTTTTTTTGTGAATTTCAGAGGAGCTAACAAATGTCACGTAAAATAAATTGAATGATGCAAGGCTTCTAAATATGAATTGTATATCAAAATTTGAAGCTTAAAAATATCTTGTTAAAGAAAGCATTAAAATAAATTTTTATAAAATATTTAATAAAATTTTTTTGTGATGATTAATTTTGCCAGATCAGCTGATTGTCAAAGGTGGTTAGTATTTAATATTTACTTATTCTAATGAAATAAAGGAAAATAAATTAGTATAAGCTTGCATTTTTGAAATATTTCATAAATTAATTTGAATCTATAAAGGTCAACTATAGTGTATAAATTTAGTTTTATGTATAAAATATTCCTGCTTTATTTTATTTACTTATGTCAGTCTGGAAAAAGAGGATGGTGGGTTATTTTTGCTTTTGTGATATTATTTGATTTAATATGCTTATTCAATATTTTCATGCTAAAAACGAATGTAATGGTGAGTTAAAATAGAATTTGAATACATTAATATTTGATTTATTTTAAACATGCTAAAAAATTAAAAAGTATGATTTTGTTGGAAAGTTATGTAATAATAATAATTTTAATTTCAGACATCTTTTTGAATTTATATTTTTTAAATAATTGTAAGTAAACAAATGCACTTTCTAATATACTTTTGATCTAAATGTCTTATCATAATACAGAAGTAATGGAGCATTTAATACATTTTTTACCTCTGTAATTTATTGTAAATGATTCTTAAATGCTATCTTTATACATGGTTTTTATGAAATGTCTCAAAATTTTCAATTCTTAAACCTGCATTTATTTTAATTTGGAAAATCTCTTTTCTCCCTTAAAGTATTTTTGATTTTATTTCCAGCAAAACAAATGAGAATTTTTTGATTATTTATTTTGTTAAAAATTACTAAAACTGGGAGTTTATTTTTCATCAATAATGTATTTTTAACATTATTATTAAAATGAAATTATTAATATCAAATTGTGCATAAAGAATTGATCTTGAAATCTATAGATGCTGATATATTATTACTATAAATCATAAGTTTTCAGTCTATTTTATTTTACTGTAGATGCTTAAGTGAACTTGATCAAATTAAAATGAATAGAATAGAAACTGTAAATTTCTTCTGATTGTCTTAAATATTTATTTTAATGTATATTTTGTATCTAGTTCCTTCTTTTACATTTGCATGAAAAGTTTAGCAAAATGACCATTTTATTTCACTATATTTTAATGTAATTATACTTTAAATTTTATGCTAATGCAGATTTAATGTTTATAATTTATGCCACTATCACAATTTTTCAAATTATAATTCGTTATGTATTGCATTCATGATTAGTAGATATATATTTCATATTGGGAGGGTAAAACATTTTGCATAATATTATTTTTTGAACATATTTTGTATGAGGAGTTTGTGCATATTTTATGCATTATAAGTATATGCATTATTGAAGAAGAAAACAAATGTGTTATATTTCAAAGATGGTGATTTATTTTTATAGAAAGAAAGAGAGAAAACTAAAGGATTTGGTTGGTATAATATGGCTGCTCCTGAGATGACTGATGAAAAGCAGAATGATTTGCTAGTATTAAAGATGAGGCAAGCTTTAGATCCAAAACATTTTTACAAAAGGAGTGCCAGCAAAACTAATCCCAAATATTTCCAAGTAAGTTTGTTTAGAGCAAAGCCTTTAGTAATAAGTTCACTTTATTATTATTATTTTCTTTTCTAAATAGCTTAGTAAAACTTATATTTCTGACATGATGAAAAAGCTTTAAAGGTCATTTCAGATCATTTGAAAATTTCTATTTCTGATATTTGAATGAAATAATTAGCATCCTACCCATTATTAAATTGCATATAATGGCTATTTTTAAATGTAGGTATTAAGTATCTGTTTTGAAATCATGTGGTATGAATCAAGGCTGTTATATTAAAAATGCACAAATAATGGTGATACATAAATTCTTTGCCTGATTAAATCTTAAAAATGACAAACTTTTCTATAATGATATACACTTTTATTGATAATAGGTGAGTAAATAAATTATTAAAGTTTGCTGCTTGTACTCATTGAATGATTAGTTAGACTTAAAAAATGTAGCATTTTCACACTTAAAAATAAGGAATTATTATTTCTTCTTGTTCTTTGCTATATGATTATGATAAATAATAAAAATATGAATTTTGCAAGCATTTATGTTTCTGTTTAAATATTAATATATGTATTTACAGAATAGTTTACTGTGAACTATGAAATTTTTAAAACTCTTTGTCTTTAAATAAATATTAAATGATTGAATGATAATCAAATGGCAATTTATAAAACCTGAAAGTTCTTATAAAAATTTTAGTAAGCAGAAAATTGAATTTCAAATTTTTTATCTTCATTTTCTTACTGAAAACAGTTATACAAAACTATTTAAAGTGTTTAAAAAAACCCTAAAAGGAAGCTTATTTTAAAAATATGTAGCTATGTGCAGGATTTGAAAAGTTATTGACAGTGTTCTAAAAAAAGAATATTTGTAGTGAGAAAAAAGTGGTCTTAATAGGTTTTCTCGAACATAATCTTCTGCATAAATTATTACAGAATTATGTTCACTTTTATTCATAGAAGTAAAAATTTCAAAAAGATTGTTTTCAAAAAATCATAAGCCATATTAGATAATAGGTTCATTGTTTCCTAGGTGACATTTAATTTAATTCACCATCTATCTCATTATCTTATATTGTCATCTATCTCATCTTATATTATCATCTATCTCATTACCTTATATTATCATCTATCTCATTATTTACATTGATCAAATCAATATTTTATTATTTCCTGATTAATGAAATTATCAGTTAAAAGGAAGTTCTCATTCATATGTAAAAAAAAATTGCTGATAGTATCATTTGTGGGACCTAATAATAATAATTTTGACTAAGCTTCCTTTGTATCATTTAGTATCTGTTTGCTCTTCATTTAGTGATTAATTTGGAGATTTATAATTTCATGTACAAAATCAGTTTTAGCAAAAAGATTTCCTTTTTATAATACTAGATAACCGTATACATAGCTTAATACCCAAAAAGTTTGGGATATAGACATTGATTGTATGTATACATTGAATTATATGCATTATTATAGGTAATAAAATATTCCTCTTTTTGAGCAGCCTTTGTTCGAACATCTCTATGAAGGTCCATCATATATGGTGGATCTGTTAAGAGAGCAGGAGAGGCAAAAGCATGACTAATATTTAGGCTGTCTCTTGTTCATTGAAGTTTTCATAGTAAATTAATCCATACTGTTCAAAATTACTAAAAATTAAAAAAATTGTCGTACTAAGAATAAAGGAAAAATAAAATATAGCTGAAAATTTACTAAAACATCTCTGTTTCAGAAATTTTAATAATTAAAAGAAATCGTTGAATGACTGTTTAATTAAGATATATACAATTGGGTACTTTTGTTAATTTTTTTATCCTGACCGATTTTCTTTTGTGACATTTAACACTCAAATCATAAATCTTTTTAGTGATTTTTCATTATGTGATACTGAAATGAGTATAAAAAAAAGAGGAAATGTTTCAAAATGAATGCAAATTTTTATTATTCTATTTAAAAAAAGTAGAATGTGCTTCTTAATAGGAAGCAAAATTGAATGATGTAAAGCAATTTTGTAACTTATTAAAAAGCCAAAGATGATTAAATTTTTTATAGGTTGGAACATTTGTGGAATCTCCCATCGACTTTTATAGTTCACGTATACCTAAGAAACAAAGAAAACAAACTCTTGTTGATGAATTGTTAGCAGATGCTGAATTTCGTCAGTAAGTAATTTTTATAATCATTTGTAATTTTTGCCTGTGAGTTATTCAGACTGCTACTTTATATGCTCAGAAAAAAAAAAAACCCTAAAACCTGTTCTTTTTTTGGAAATGTATGCAAGATAATTACATAATAGTAAGATAATTACAAGATAATTACATTACATTCCTTATGAGTTTTAGGATCTTATAGTAATCCTGACTAATTTGTCATATAGTTATACATTTCTTTTATTTATTAGTAAGTATTTAGTATTTCATTTATTAGTAAATTGGAATTTGAAATTTTGTGAACTTTAAACTATTAGTTTCCAGCAATTTCTTATAATTTCATAATTGATAGTTCAATTTTTAAATTAATATATTCCAGTAATATGTATACATATTGGAAAGAAAATGTGAAAATTGAAATATTTAATTACAATAAAAATATAATAAATTATTTTGTTTAAAAATCAAAATAATTTTCATTTATCAAAAATCAGCCAATTAAAAATTATTAGTGTATACATAAAGAGCTATAGCTCTACTTGGACTGACAACATTCATCATATATAACTGTTCATATCTAAATGTGGGACTGTATAGAATCAAAAAGTATTATCAAAGATTTGTCATTTTGCTTTATTTATCATCATATTATTAAAAAAATAAAAGGGAGACTACTTTCATTTGAATTTGTGATATATTGCTATTAAAAAGAATGGATTGTTTGGAGTACAAAATATATCTTGCCATTTGGTGAAATATATGTATTTTATCTCTATATAATAGTTATGCTATAATTTGATTACAACCTAGTTTTATCAGACATATTTTTTAAATGATCTAAATTTTGCAACTATATTATTATGTGTCTTTGCTTTAAATACAATATATATGGTAGCATTTTTGTTGTAAAGGAGTTAAAGAATTTTCCTAGGAATATTAATTTGTCATTAAAATCATTGTTAATTATCATCAATAACATTATTGACAATTGCTTCTCTAAACAAACGAATATTAATAATTTATTTGAATATTTAAACAAATTTATTTGAATATTAATATTAATAAAAGTCTCATTAGAACTAGCATAGTTTAGCCTTTTTTTGTTTTTAATTTCCATTTATGATTGAAACTGGAAAACTTAACTCATTTTGTTTAAAAATTCCTACTTATTTTTGCTGTTATGGTTGTGATTTACTGTCAATTCAAGTGTGAAAGCAGTTCAAATTTGAGAATTGCCACTTAATTCTGAGTAATTGATTTGATTCAATTTTGTTTCCATATAAATGCTTCATATAGAAAAAGTTTTATCTCCCATAATTTATTTTTCACTTTCAAAAAATAATTTAAATCTAACTTTGGGTGCTGAGGCACAAAGGTTTAGCCATAGTATAAGCTCACATATTACATTCTCAAGGAATTCAGTTTTTTAGTAAATTAATAATGTATTATTAGGAGATATTATCGAGACATTTAGGATTTAATGACAGTATGATAATACAATTGTTTGAGTTATAGATTTTGAATGCTGAAATTTTTACTATCTTTCTGTTTTTAAAATGTCCTTTCACATGTTCTTATTTGGGATTTTTTTCCTCTTTTCATACTGATAATGTGTAGTGTCGTGGCTGGTTCGTGAGTGCTTAGAAAAAAAATAGTCAAATAGAAAAACTTAACAATTTTATTCCAGATTCGTTGGAGTTACTCTGCGCAGCAACTCCCTCGCTAAAAGCTAACACTCGAATAATCTCACTCTTTCCATTACACTCGCGCTAGTTGCCTAGCGCCATCTATGAACATTTATTTTATTAACGCTTCGAAAATCCAATCACTACACCCCCAACGTAAGAGTAGTGTTTATATGAAATCATAAACACATCTCTGAATTAAATTTATGAATTGGATTTTCAAACGTATCTACTACCATCAAATTATCCAAGTAAAAATAAATACATATACAAATGCAAAGCTACCTCAAATGAAGATCTAATTACTAACAAACATTTAAAAGAGCAATGTGTTAAAAATAAGAAATGCACAATTTTATACAAATACCATCCTGATAATACGAATTTCACTTATCAGTTAATATACATTAATAATATACAAGGTGGCCAGAAATAAAACACCCCTACTCTGACCTCCATGGATATCGAACTACTCAGTGTAAAGGCTCAAAATTTTGTACACATACTATTCAAAATATGGGGAAACGGATTTCACGAAAAAAAAATTAGTTCCTGAAATCACCGACAGGTGGCGCTGCACAACTGGAACTATGATCAAAAGACACAAATAATAATAAAAATTAAAATGTTTATGCGGAATGGAATGCTTCCATGCTTCCTTTTTAATTTTTCTGCCCCTTATGGAAAATAAAAATAGTAAAGAAGCTAGAACTCCCGTTGTAACTGCAATTTCATACTGTAACCAGAAAAATTTGCATAAAGCATGGTTAGAAGCCATGTTCTGGGTATAAAAGAAGTTAAAAGGTGGGGAATGTCATTCTTATTAGTGATGGCTGTCACGCTGCCAGAACGCGCTTTGCTTGTGAAGTTGTTTTACGAGAATAAAGGAAATGCTCCAGCAGCACTTCGAGAGTTTCGCCGACTTAAGGATTTGCGTAAGGGACCATTGCTTCCCCAAGCTCTCAGGAGAATGATCGCTCGATTCGAGGAAACTGGACATCTTGGAGTTCAGCCTGGTCGAGGACGCAAACCGGTTCGTTCAGATGTCGTTGAAGATGTTGCCACCGGTATTGTTGAACAGTCAATGGATAATGTTTTAGGCTGCAGTAGTGCACGTGCAGTGTCACGACACTTGGGTGTTCCCTATAGCACAGTGTGGAACGTACTCAGAAAAATGGTGCATTGTTTCCCGTACAAAATCCGCCCTAATCAACAATTGCTGGCCACAGACAGGGAGATGCGACTGACCTTTGCATTGACATTTCTTGCTAGAGTTGAAGTGGATGCATCGTGGTCGTGGCAGATTCTGTGGAGCGATGAGGCCCATTTCCACCTCAGTGGAACAGTGAACACCCATAACTGTCGCATATGGGACACGACAAACCCCCGTACCTTCCAAGAGATTCCACTCCACTCACCGAAAGTTACAGTCTGGTGTGGATTCACAGCCACATTCATCCTTGGACTGTTCTTTTTCGAAGAGGTTACTTCCAATGGCCTTGAGACATGTACCGTGACGGCCAACAGGTACAAAAGGATGCTCGAAACATTTGTTGTACCCCATTTGCAGCAGCGCCAATGCCTTGACACCATTACTTTTATGCAAGATGGAGCACCTCCACACATTGGACTCCCTGTGCAACAGTTTCTTCGCCAACATTTCACCACTGACAGAATAATCAGTCGCGCGTTTCCGACAACTTGGCCATCTCGTTCACCGGATCTTAATCCGTGTGATTTTTGGCTTTGGGGACACTTAAAAAACCTTGTTTATCGAGAACGTCTGATAACCTTGGCAGATTTGAAAGAGAGTATCAGTCTGCATGTGAGAAGCATCTCAGATGACCAGTTACGATCCGCAGTTGAACAAGCTGTCCACAGACTTCACATTTTACATCTTCAGGAAGGGAACCATATTGAGCAGCATTCCCTGCATCGATAACGTCCTTGTTTCATGTATGCTTGGTACTTTCAAATAAAATGTGTTTAAAACGTGTTTTTGTGTCTTTTCAGCATACGTCCAGTGGTACAGCGCCACCTATCGGTGATTTCTGGAACTAAATTTTTTTTTCGTGAAATCCGTTTCCCCATTTTTTGAATAGTATGTCCACAAATTTTCAAGCCTTTACACTGAGTAGTTCGATATCCAGGGAGGTCAGAGTAGGGGTGTTTTATTTCTGGCCACCCGGTATATATACTTAATAATGTGTATAATCACTTATCAACTAATAAACACAAATTTATAATGAATATAATCATTTAGTAAACATTAATACATAATTAAGAAAGGATTTTACTTGATAAAAATTACTCAGATGATATTTCAAACATAACTAAAACTGCTAATTGAAAATTTATAACAAACACTAGAAAAAGTTATTTTCCTGTAACTAATCCTATTTCAAATAGTTAGCACATAATACTCTTAACCAAATTTGCGAATATCAATTATTCAACATATTAAGAAAATGATAATCAATAAAGAAACATTAAAGTAATTATATATAAATATGAAGCACAAATTATTATTATTTAATAGTCATTAATCACATATTGATATATAAAATAGAAAAATGATATTAGTTCAAAAAAATGTTTTTCAGTCTATTTTGGTAACAAACGTGACAGAGCATCAGCATGCGGCATTTTAGAACCAGGGCAATGTTTTAATGTTATGTTGAATCTCTGCAAGGCGAAAACCCACCTTTGTAGTCGAGATGACTGAGGAGCACACTTGGTCAGATAAGGAAGGGGGTTATGATCGGTAAAAATGTGGATCTCGGATCCAAACACAAGGGTTTCAAACTTTTTCAAGCTCCAAACTATAGCAAATGCTTCCCGTTCAATTGTCGACCAAGATTGTTGGCTTTTGTTTAATTTTTGACTTGCATAAGCTATAGGGCACATTTTTCCATCAACAATCTGTGACAAACACGAGCCAATCCCGATTGACGAGGCATCACAATAAATCACAAAGGGTTTGCTCATATTCGGAGTATGTAGAGTAGGAGCGTGTAGCAATGCTGATTTTAATTTTTCAAAAGCAACACTATGCATTTCACACCAAGGCAATACATCAGGGCTTCTTTTCTTTGTTAGTTCCGTTAATGGAAAGGCAATCTCGGCAAAATTCGCAATATAATCCCGATAATAGTTGAACAGGCCAAGAGCACTACGTAGTTGTTTCTTGGTTTCAGGTACGGGCAAATGAGAGATCGTTTCTAACTTAGCTGGATCAGCTTGATGCTTTCCTGAGCCAATTATATGTCCCAGGTATGAAATTTCAGATTTCGCGAAAGTACACTTTGAAAGATTAACAGTGAATTGCAGCTCTTCCAATTTATCCAGCACCACATGAAGGTGTTTCAAGTGAGAGGGAATATCATTAGAGAATATAGCAATGTCATCAATATAAGCGCGGCAAAATTCTCTGTATGGCGACAATGCTTTGTTCATTTTCCTTTGAAAAGTTGCCGCTGCATTTGTCAGTCCAAAAGGCATTACCTTAAAACGATACTGAGCTCTATGGGTCTTAAAAGATGTATAATCCCGCGAATCTTCTTCCATGGGAAGCGAATAGTGTCCCTTCAAAAGATCCAACACACTAATTACATTTACCTGTCCTATAGAATATATTAATTCTGTTGCGTCTTCCATTGGGAAATCATCGGTTTTAGTCACTGCATTCAAAGCTCGATAATCCACACACATCCTGATAGATCCATCCTTCTTGTTTACACAGACTATAGGATAAGCTATGTCAGCTGAGCTCTCTTCGATTAGACCCAGTTTAAGGAGTTCTTCGATTTGGGAGTCTACTTGAGGTTTCAACGCTTCGGGAATTCTGTACACATAAGGTTTTTTCCTTTCTTTACCGTCTTCTAATTTTATCTTGTGATGACCAACCTTTGCAACTCTAAATTCCGCAATAAGTTCAGGATTTGACCTTTCACTCCCTCAGAAAGATGTCGCAAATCCACTTGATTAAATATTTCCTTCCAGGAACATACATTTTTACAACTGGGAGATGAATAAACTTCTCCAAAGTCTGAATCATCTTCAAAGATCATGCCTACAGCATTAATTCTTGGATAATATTTCCGAATTTTATTTGCATGACAATGCCGAATTTTTCCATCGCTAAGTTTTACTTTATATGAATGTGGAGGGCAATGCTCGATAACTTCTCCGGGACCAGTTCAACGGGCATACAATTTGTTCGATGAATCAGGTATTAATAAATAAACTTGGTCACCTGGCTTAAATTCCTTAGAAGCGGTTCGGCGGTTAAAATATTCTGCATATGTCTGCTGTTTACCAGAAGCGATGAGGGATGCTTCCTCGGCAGCTCTTTCTAAGTTTATTTTTTGCTCCTGCAAATAATCCACAACTGATTTCTCCATGTTTAACGGAATGGCAATATCACCACACCAGCTCGACTTTAGGACACTGAGAGGTCCTCTGGCTTCACGTCCATACATCAACTTGAATGGCGAAACACCCGTCGTACAGTTAGGAACTTCCCTGTACGCAAAAAGCATATACGGAATGTATTTATCCCAGTTACTCGGATCAGTTCTGATAATGTGATGAAGTGAATTTTTGAACACCCTATTATATCTCTCTATAAGACCATTTCCAGCTGGATGGTTAGGCGTCGTAAATCTGGGAGCACAACCTAATCTTTTCATGAATTCCTGGGTTAACTTAGAAATAAAGTTCGTTCCATTGTCACTTGCGATAACATTGGGTATTCCAGTCCGCATAAATATCTCCAATAAAGCATTACACGTAGCTTTAGCCGTTAACGAACGAAGAGGGATAGCCTCCGGCCATCGAGAGTGCTGGTCCATTAGACATAATACATACTTATGCCGACGAGCAGAAGGAGGTTCAATGGGTCCTATTAGGTCTATATTTACTATCTCAAACGGCAATTCCGGACGGAGAACAGGAGTGATAGGAATTTTATCAATCATTTTTTCCGGACTCCTCAACTGGCATTCTTTGCAAGATTTACAAAAGTTTTTAATATCATCCGTCATATTTGGCCAATAAAAACTGTATTTAATTCTTTCACTCGTCTTTTTTAATCCCATATGGCAACCGAAAATTGATTCATGGGCTAATTTAAGAACTTGCTGTCTCTTACTTTTGGGCAAAACCAACTGATTCACTTTTTCGCCTAATATTTTATCCCTGTGGAATATTAATTCATCATTCATAAAAAAGTTTCCTTTTCCAAGAGATACATTTCTTCTTACCGACTGCAAAGTATCACATTTTTTCTGTTCTTTTTTCAATGCATTAATTTTGTTTTTCTTATCCAAAGAATCGCTTTCATTTCCGCTCGGTTGTTCTTCGCTCTGACTCACACCACAACAAATCATAAATTCATCAAAGCTCTCTTCCATCGGCGCCTCCAACACAGACGGGTTTTGGCTGCTGCTGTGGTTTAAAGTTTAATACGGAGGGAGGGAGGATGAACTGCTCTTGAATTCTATCCGTGACAGCTGCAACTATCTCAATAGGCCTTGAAAATCCTTCGTTGTTTTTATCTTTTAATGATATTTGAAAACTCGAAAGAGTAGCGTTAATCCTTTCTCCAAATGCACTTGTTAAAATGATTTTTCCTTTTTGTTCACTTGACACATAATTTGAATTTAAAACTGGTATCATAGCACCAGAGTCAACTAGGGTTTTCAGTTCTCTATTTTCCACACAAATATCAACGTATTGTAAAGGGTTGACATTTAAGTTTTTTTCACCATTAATTAATTCCGACTGAATTTCCGCTGTTAAAATGTCTTCCTGTTTCTTTTCTGCCGCAGATTCTCTCAACTGCGATTTTTTATGTCTATTTGGACAGTCTCTAGCAAAATGCGACAATCCACAAACGTAACAGTCTCTTGTTACTTTCCTTGAATTTGTAGTTTCGTTTTTATGAAAGCTTTTATTTCTGAATTCTCGTTGTTGCGGGGGTATATATTTCCGTTCCGAAAAATGTCTCTCTTCTCTTTCGTCGTAGGTTTGATGTTTAGAAAAGTTATTCTCTTGATATAATTCTTTCTTTTTCCTCACACTGTTCGATCGCACATTTTCATAATCATCTAATTTGCTTGCAGTTTCGTTTGGATTCGTGAATTGTGACCAAACATCAATAAAATGTTCTTTAATATCCGCTGGTACTTTCCGCTTTATCTGTTCTGTTATGATTAAACCCGACAAACTTTCAAAAGTAGTTACTTCTAATCCTTGAATCCATTGCTCAAAATAATTTTTAAGCTCGTAAGTAAAATCACACCAGGTAGTCTCCGGTCTTTTAAAATGAGTCATAAACTTTTGCCTGAATTTTTCCGGGCTGAGTTTAAATCGTTTCACTAACAAACTTTTGATATGGTCATAGTCCTTAACTTTCTTGATTGGCTCTCGAACGATGAGTTGAGTTATATCCGTTGGTAATAATCCTAATAGATGAGACACGTAATCTTCCCGTTTTATTTGTCCTCACTCGGCTTGCCTCTCAAACAACAGCAAATATAAACTTATATCACTGTTCTTCTCATCAAATTTCTGCATCACGTGCCTGAGTTCTATCTTTGGAGTAGGTAATTCGACATCCACTGGTAAACTGGAATATTGCAGCTTCAGTTTCTCAAGTTCGAATTCTCGTTCTTCTCGTACCTGTTTCTCCTGCAATTCCCGCTCTTCTTTAATTTTTCTTTCTTCAAAAT
>JAPMOQ010042318.1:569101-581012 GCA_026543055.1 Argiope trifasciata | reverse complement strand
TTTTTCTCCTGCAATTCCCGCTCTTCTTTAATTTTTCTTTCTTCAAATTCTCGTTCTTCTTGCTTTCGTTTTTGATCTTCTCTCACTTTTCTATCTTCTATGATAACTATCATTTGTTTCTTCACAAACTCTTCCTCGTAATTTTTACTTCCAGTAATTAATTTTTTTAAATCCACAATTTTCATCTGTAATGAAACAGTTTCACCCAGCTCTTCCGCCAACAACTTCAAATCTTCTTTTTTCGCACTGCCTAGGAAGGCCATATCGATACCGAAAGCACACCTTTATCGAATAAAGTTCGATTCTAAATTCATCCAAAATAGCACTCGATTCTCAATCCTACCGGCTGCGCCAAATGTCGTGGCTGGTTCGTGAGTGCTTAGAAAAAAAATAGTCAAATAGAAAAACTTAACAATTTTATTCCAGATTCGTTGGAGTTATTCTGCGCAGCAACTCCCTCGCTAAAAGCTAACACTCGAATAATCTCACTCTTTCCATTACACTCGCGCTAGTTGCCTAGCGCCATCTATGAACATTTATTTTATTAACGCTTCGAAAATCCAATCACTACATGTAGTCTATCTATTATCAGTGTTATCCAGTCATGCTGTCATTCAAAGAAATCTTCTTTATACTCCAGAGGTGTTCTTTCTTTATTTTGATTCATAGTTTTTAGATGTATCAAATGTTTAAACATTTTTCTATGTAATTCTGATGTCTAATTTTCTAATTTTAAAATAAGTATTGAACCAGTTTTCTTGTGAATGTTAATATTTTTTTGTTATTGAGAAGAATTCATCGTTGCTCATCTTAAGTCATTTTTAAAGCAATGCTTTATATATTCATAACCTTGATCCTTTTAATATGTATCTTTAATATTATTTACATTAGCTTTATGATTTTAGGAGAAAGGAAGAAAAAAAATCCAATTAAAGCACAACCGTATTTATTTTTTAACCTTAACTGTCTTTCAATTACCCCTATCCTTCTTCTTCACAACTGTGTTTTTCAACAGCTAATCTTTTCTCTTTCTCTTTTATTTCCTTTGCTAATTATGGTTATATATTATCTTCTTATGAAATCTCAGGATAATCTGCATTTTAAAAATACCTTTTTTCCCCCATTCTAATTTTAAAAAAATTACTTTTAGTATTTGCTTTGTTCTTCCAATTATTTCTAATAATTTAAAAATAAATTCTACAAAAAATGACCATAAAAACCTTTTAGATTTTCAAATGCACATAATACAAAATAATAATTGGATTCTAATGCAAGAATATTCATTATAAATTTTAAGCCTAATTTTCATGTCTATGAAAATATTTTGATAGTTTTATGTCACAGTCATAGATAACATTATATATGTAGCAACAATGGCAAAATATGAAACACATATAACAGTATTATAACAATAAAGAAAGAAAAAAAAATCTGATAAATAATTATCAATATGACAGACATATTCAATCTTTTGAGACAATTGTAATTGATCCCTGATATTTATTTTGAAAATTTAATTAGTCTTTTTTTTTTTTCAACAGATTTACAGATTTTTCTTTCTTTTCTGATGGTTTTGATCTTATGCAAATGAAAAGGAAAATTATTCATTGATCTCATTAAATACAGTATGAAAATTGTAGTTGAGACTTATTATCATTCAGTACATTGCACTTCTAGTTGAAATAGTGTAAGCATTGTTTATTACTGCAAATTAAAGCGAAAGAAAAATTGTTATCGAAAGGATAACTTATGTGTTGGGACTGCAGACTAACGTATTAAGAAGAAAAAAAAAAAAATAGGTTATCAGGATTTTTTTCTCCCCTTTTGTTTCTACTTTCCTTCTTTATTTTAACTTTTTTATTTTTTAAAAAAAATTATCTTGTTTTTATAATCATAAAAAAAAAATCCTATATTTACAAATTATTGAACTTTTTTCCTTTTCTTATAAGTAAAGGGCTGTTATGATAACTATTTCAAAGAAGAAACAAAACTTTGCCATTTTTGACTGCCATATTTACTGATATTAGAGCATATTAAATATGCATTAAACCCTACTCATTTAATACTATTAAATTAAGAAAACTTAGTACCTGACCTGGATGAAGAGCAGTCAAGTATGGCTGGCTCTGTTCTGCAATACTTTTATTGTTTCAATAAATGCTTTTCAGAGATTTAAATAATTAAAATGCTTTTTATTATTTTAGGTATCAGAAGAAGAAATTTACTGAAATTCAGCAATCGCAACTTCCAAAGTATGTTCGAAAAAAGAAAATAACGCACAGACAAAGAGTTGAAGCCAGAAATGCTGATATTCAAAAAAAGAGTAAAAAGAATAAAAAGAAAAAAGCTTAAAATTAAATTATTTCTACATAAAAGGAATTAAAATGCTGTATTTATGGTATTAACTTTTCAATAAAGATGTTTCCATTTTTTGCTCTACTTATTTTGTATGATAATAGTTATTTGAATTAGTATATATATATAGGTAATACTTGAGAGAGATTTTATATCAGAGAAGAGGGTTTTCATGTTTTAATTGTCAGAAAAAAAATTGAATACAGGTGGAATTGATTATATTTGTTAATGCAAATTATCATTAAATTTTAGTAATTTTACTTACATGACTAGGTTTGAATTATGTTTACAGTAAATTTATTTTATTTTATTTATTATTTTTGAAATATATTTCAATTGCTTGTTCCTACTCTGTTGCTCCAGTTTATTATGGCATACATCATATAATATAACAGATTTTTTAAGCTTCATTTTAGCTATTGTTTATTTTTAATTTTATTAATTGTGGCCCTGTAGAAAAAAACTTCAATATGTTGGAGCATGTTTCTAAATTTGCAATATAAATATCAATACATTTGTGAGACTGATATATCATTCAACAAAGTTTTAAAAGATAAAAGTTATAAAGTATAAAATAAAAATTTCTTTTTTAATCTCCAGTTTAGGCAGTTTATTTGAAGATATAAATATATAATATGTGATATAAATATATTTTTAAATAAAAATGCATGTATATTAGTGATAATTGGAATTTAAAAAAACTTTGTCAAAAACTATAATTTAAACATACAATTTATATCTGAAATTGAATAATTCAATAAATGCTTCAAAAGGAAGTAAATGAATAACTTGATTTAATCAGGTAACCAAAGTGATTCTGTAGATTTTTTTAAAGGGAAAAAAAAAACCAATAATTCAATTCTAGGTAAACTGCAATCTTTGAAGAGCACCAATCTAGTGGCGCCATCTGTTGATAAAACAAGTTAAATATATATTTATATTATTGGTGGTTTTATTATTTTTGAATCCATGGAAATTTAATATGAAGTATTAATCTCTTTGTTATTTAATGTGTATGCCTTATGTGTTTTCAGTTTATTAAAACTTATAATTAGTTTTAATAAATGTTTTGTAAAAGGAATTTATTTTTTCTGACAAAATATAACAAGATATGTTCTGCATTTCCCCCCTCTAATCTGCATCTATATTTATAATAAAGCTCAATGTGTGTGTGTGTGTTTTCGCTCTACAGGCCAGACCGTTGGACCTACAGCTACCAAATTTGTTACATGTATACCTTGGAGGTCGGGAATTTGCACCTCGGAGCCCTTTTTTCGAATTTTTAATTAGAATTTGGATTAATTAAAATTTAAGCTAAATTTCGACGTTTTTCCGCTATAAATTCCGAAATTATAATTGGACAAACATGATTTTAACATCAATTTAAAGATAAAAAAATTAGCTTTCTATTAGTATCAGTGTTTTAATGTATAACTCAAGCTTCTATTTTTAACGAATTTAAAAAAAAAATTTAACCATTTAGCACGTGACTGGATAAAATAAAACAATGCCGGAAGTTCAAGTGAAAAAATAACTATCATCGTAAATCAAATCTAAAGAAATACAACTTTCAGCACGTGACTGGATAAAATAACATAAATATATAATATCTTCTATAAAAATAAATGCAAGGCAAATGATTCTAAGAAATCGTTTGCAATATTTATATCATTAATTCCATAAATTATCTTTATTTACGGTAAACCTGATTGAATTTAGACAGGATATGCATTGAAATCCCGACTTAATGGCATATTTCTATAATCGTTTGCGATATCTGTATCATTAATTCAATAATTTTTTCCCTTTTTCGCTTTCTTTAACAAACATTTTTAACATTTTGGCAATATCACCGAAAAAAACATTTTTAATATTTTGGAAGCATAATTGATAAATTATTAGAGCATTAAACTCAAAAAGTTTTTCCGAATGAAGTTACCGACTCTTTAACTACTAATAACCTAATCTTTTAACTTAAACTATTTCTTAAATTTTGGCTAAAAAATATATGATTTAATTGGAAATTTTAGAACGCATTACTCATGGCGAACCAGCTGATCGCCAAAGGCGGCTAGTATATTATATATTAGGGCTGGCTAACTTTAAAAGAGGAGATAATGAACATTATAAGGTAGAAATTTTTATTTCCTCATAACTTTCTTACTACTGAAGGTAGATAATTCAAATTGGATGAATCAATTCTTCATCATGAACAATTATTGCACAGATCTTTTCAACATTTAAGTCGGTATTTTTCAATAGCTGCTATATTTTTAGTTATATGTGCGTCCCTTTTTAAAGCAACACTAAGGGTATTCTGGGACTGACCTCATAATTTTGAACCTCGGTCAGATGACGAGGACGACACCTGAGCTGATACCCCTCTCCCCACATCACAATAACCGGATGAATTTTACATGTCCCTGTTCCGCTTACATGACGGCTTTTGGTGGAATTGGATCACGGACCTAAAACCCTCCGGTTCCGAAGTCGACACCTTAATACCAGGTTACCGCGGCCCTTGCTATACTTGAAAAAAATATTATAATAAATAAAAGCTAGGGATTTGAAAATGATTTTCAATCTCTGATTTAGTTTGCTTATTTATCAAAGCTTATGACACATCGTAGGAAAACACATCTTGTCTATTATCTGCAATCCACACAGTTGAAAACTCGTATAAAAATTAGAGGTATAATTATCAGAGAGATGGTGAAACTTTTTAAATCGCTGAACATTTCTTTTAGTTTCTAAGGAATGTTTGCTATCGAAGAAACGCTCAATACAAAAGTTCTCCATTATTCTGATGATGTAATTTTAAAAATTTAAATTGCTTTTTATAAGGAAAATAGAGTTTCACCAGTTCTATTCACGTTTTTTAAGGTAGATGGCCCGTCTGCGAACTCACCGAGATTTCAGTCATTCCTACCGCATTCTGTTTAATGCTTTGAATCAAATCACAATTTATCTAATCATAATGATCAAAAGATAGTACAAGAAAAATTGCAGAAAAACGCCTTCTTGCTTTTCAAAGCTTGAGTTCCGAGCTTACGTTGTATGTTAATTTGTGCTTATTTAGTAATTTTCTCGATTTTGTCGTGGGTTAACTCATTTCTGCAGTGTTTCTAAACCAGAAATGGACATTAACGAACCACTTGAACTTCGGAAAATGTTAAAAGAATGAGGCAGTCAACTCTGCGGTCAGCTCTCAAACACGCAGCTGCTCTGGGAATTTCTGACACCACTCTTCGACGAATTCTCTATCAAGACCTTCATTTTCATTCCTATAAATTGGTTGTTGTATAAGAATTAACAAAACGTGATTTTGTTGCCCGTCAAAATGCATATGAAATGCTGCTTGACAACCTGCCTGAAGACGCAGTCGTTTTTTTCTGTGACGAAGTTCACTTTGAAATCCCTGGTTTATGTAGATCGACCACGGACAATAGCTCACCTCAAGAACAACATTCGCGACGCCATTGCCAACATAACGACTAATATGCTGCAAAGAGTGGACACGACTTCAAAAATCGACTTGATCAGTGTATGTGCAATGGGGTCACCATTTAACCGATGTCATTTTTAAAACTGTATGAAAAAAAATGGGATATTGCATTCTAAATTAAAAAAAGAATTAAAACAATAACTGAAGTACTTTTGTTTTTAATGAAATTTCAAATAAGTAAGTTTCTCTGGCGCGCCCTGTACACGTTGATTATCTTTTAGAGAAAAATTGGCTGTAGGAAATATGATAAACCAGGTCTGACAAGTGAGTTATATTAATTCTAAACGCTCTTATGCTTTTGTATTCAATACCCTGCTTGCTTTTGAGAAAATGAATTAAAACATATATAAAATTCTTCTTTTTTCAATTAATGACGGAAGATACTCAATGCGAACGTCTTCAAATAAAATTATGCGCAGCGTGTTTGAAAAATAATTAGCCAGTTACCATTAAATGAAACTATCGTACTCACGACAATAATTATTCAAAATGTATCGTTTGTAAAAACCGCAATTGTTTTTGCTGTAATCTATTAACAACAATAACAATCTAATCTAAACAAAAACTACAACAGTTTTTTTTAAGTAAAAAATTATGGGTTTTGAAATACGTAGAAACAGTTCATTTTGTTGCTTGCTTTGACCTCTTGAATAGATTTGTCATTTTTTAGTAAAAGTTCTTAAGATATCCTGGCAAACACCCGATGTTTATAGAAGATTTTTTTTTTCATTTTTCTGCTGCTTTCATACGAAATATACCAAAAAAAACTATTACAACTATAAAAAATGATCACTAGAATTTTGATAAATTTTCGTATTTTAGACTTCGACGAGACAGAAAAAAAATACTATTCTACTTGTGAAAACAACTTAACAAATGAAAATTAAAGACAAAAATTTGGTATAAAGTTTTTGCTCCAACACTTTTGATTACTTTCAAATGTTGGAAGAAATCCATAATTTTTTTTTTGCTAATCGTGTATATGGGGGATGGAATAATTTAAAAACACACCAAATTAAATGGGTATGTGAATTTGTCGGCAGAATTTTTTTTGGATCAGCCGATTTGTTAAACGGAATTGTAACGTTCCCCTGCCCCATTCATGATAAGCAGCTTTTCCAGACAGGTCTGTCATCATCTGTTAAAAACCTCCATTGATAAATGCCTCCAGATTGTAAGATGGAGGATCTTCTTATCTCCCGAGTGTCGTTGCATCTGGTCATTAGTGTTCAACTGAAGGACCACGAGTGGAGTTCATTGTTTGGGAGAAACTTATCGCACCTTCAAGGGAAAGGAGTGCCAACTCATCTGTATGTCAAATGTTTTCCCTTTGTGAAGGGAATATTATTAACGCGTGTTCCAGAACAGTCAGTAACAAGGATGCATCGTTGATGGTCATCTCCCATGCCAGACTGGAGCTATAAATGAGGGCAATTTGCTGAACAACTATTGGGCGGTAGAGAGCCCAAGTAGACGAATGGGAAATGAGAAGGCTGAGTTTGGACAGCAATAAAATGCATAATTTTTTTTGAAAAAAGATTAATATTATTATTATTTTTTTTGGATTGCAAATTGGTGAATGACGCTCCACCCTGGAGTAGCTATGCTGACTAACAACCTATTAGTGTCTTGTAGTGCTATTTCTCTGAATTGATGGAGAACTATTTTCACAACAAACCTTCAGCCTTCGATTGTTGTGTAAATATCATCAACTTCCAAATGGTGTAAGAATCAAATATTTTAACCTAGATGAGAACAAATTGTTCTTATGTATATATAAAGTTGTAAATAAAAGAATTACCTGGAATTCTACTCTTTTACGTGATCGGTAGGGATCAAGACATTACAGAATAGACTCATTTCCTTCGTTAGGTCGTTAATATACAATAATTGAATTAAATAAATGTAAGTTAAACTAATCATAGAATTACAACGGAAAACAAATTGATGTATTGAATTGTTTAACTTGAGTAGTAGATACTGCCGCCTTCTTATGTCATTTTTAAGCTTTTAAAAAACATTCCTTTTCTTTTGTAGTTTTTCTTATGTTCCATCATTATATAATAAAATATTGTTATAGAACTCGTCTTATGGCTTTAACACAAATTGTTGGGGAATGGCAAATGATACTATTTTTTACGAAAAACAAAGCCCAGACACCAAACATAAATATTGAATATCATTTATAGAAAATTATAACGTACAAGCAGATAGAAAATCAGTATTTACATAACAGAATTACAAAATTGTTCTTGGGGTACTAGTTTGCAACGCAATAATTCTTCAAATAGAGAACCGACTCATCGTTTGAGGGTTTCACCTTTTATATTCTCTCATCAAGATAAGAGATTTTCAAGAAAAATCCTCCTTTTTAAGTCCCTATTAGAGAGGTGGCTATAATTCTTGTACTTACCAGAGCCTTCCTTTTTGTCCCCAAATGTTTGCCACGGGCAGTGGTAATCGACTTTCCATTTAATTCAACAACCATTAAGAATATTAGTAAATTAAATTGCGACGAAAGTTAGCGTTTATGAAGGGAAATAAAATTTTAATCGACGAGCTTGTACTGAAAGGAGGCATTAAAAATATATGCTAAATTAAATGACGAATTAAGCAATAAAAAGAATTGCATAATAATATGGAGCAAAATATAGTTATTTAAGAGAGAAGAAAAACACAATAAATTCATGCAAAAGGTTTGAAAGACATATTAGTACAATTGCATATTAAAATATAGGCCTACTCTTAAATAAAATAGGAAGTAAAAATTATGCTTGCTAATTATTGTCCAAAATAAACACTATTTTCAATGTCAGTAATAATAAAAGAGACAAATTATATGAAAGAATGAAATTGGTTTGAATTTCCATGTCTTGTTACAAATTAAGTTTAAAATTTTAAATGTTACAGTCAATGGGAAAAATTCATAGAAATGAATTTGGTATAATTTAAGCTAAGTTAACTTTTTAAATTTTAGTCTAAAAAGTATGTTTAGATGTTGAGAAATTAACGAGAGAAAATGCCAAAACTGCTTAATTTTCAATTCATTAAATATACTTAGAATAAAAAAAAATATATTGAGATGCACATTCTTGTTCTCTAAAGTATGCTTGTGCTAAATTTGATAATTCCAGATCCAATATAGAATGCTGCTTTCCATACGTTACAGTTACATTAAAAGCTTAAAGAAAGATTAGTTATAGATATTGGTCAATAGTTATTTGTATATGGCAACTTAGTATAGACGAATCAATCTGCAAGCTGATGCATTTGAAGTTCTTGGCAAAGAAACTGAATGTGGACATATTAATAGATGCGTATCATTAGAAGCTGATGTATTTTCACAACAAGCGGAATTTAATTGATTGATGCAACATTCTTGATGAAAAAATCATTTAAAATACTCCAAAAGAAAATTTTGACCCATTTGGCATCTAATTACTTGTTGGCTAGCAGATGCCACTAAGAATATCACAAGTGTTCATACTAACTTTTTTCCTCAATAATTTTAAGGCATATTATAACACAAAATTCTTTTTTGCATACTTTTAAATGTATGTTGATTACTATAGACTAATATAGCAATCTTCTGAAGACAATGTAGGACAACAGAAAAATCAGCAGGAGGGGTCTGCCCAAAACTTTCTCCCATGCTCTGCTATAAATTTGTCATACCAGAAAGTGATTTGCATGACACGGACGTAGAAAAGTTACGAAATATTAACTTTCGGCGTGAATTTAGTATTTAACTTATCTATCGTATGATCCTTGGCGAATCATTTGGCTGTTAATCTCTGGCATGCTTTAACAGTAGCGATAAAACAGTAGCGATGTTTTTCACAAGCGATAAAAACAAAAATTTGATATAAAACAGCAATTGTAATCACAGAATCTCATATTAAATTTTATATAATTTAATCATTGCTTTTTTGATTTATCGCATTTTTATGTTTCTGAAAGTACAGACCGATACACATTCAACCCATTGATGGATTTGGCTGAAAGCTGGTCAAGAGTCTACCCTACAGATGTTAAATATACATACCGAATTTTATTAATACAGTCTTCTCCGTTTTGTAATTATGGTGTTAACTTATATTCGAACAGCTGGACAGACGGATTTCCTCAGAACAGAATTCACTCAAATTGTGATAGAAATTTGCAAATTCAATGAAAAGATCTTACACCAAATTACAACTGTGTAGTTCACAAAGGTTTTGATTTGTGTTTGTCACAGATAGACATATGGACATTTTCCAAAAATGTGTTTTCTGCCCTAAGGGGGAGGGTAATCTAAAACATGGAGATTCATTAAAATCTCGAGCTCGAATTTTTAGGCAATTACTATACTTCCTCTACATAAAACAAGAGAAAGTAAAATTTGCTAAAGTTAAAGACCTTTCAAATTCCTAACCAATAAAAAGTTCATTTCGAATTTAAATAGCCACCCATCGCGTTCGAATTTTTCGCTATCTAACGCTGATAAATGATCTCGCAGGAAAAATAAGAGAAAAGAACTGGAAAACTTCTCGTTACAATTCAAAACAACTCTGGATTTCTTGGCAGATCAAATTAAAGTCATCCATCCATGAGAAAGACGGGCAAAAAGAAGAGGGGGGACAAATCGAACATTACAGGGAATAACTTATTTTCGAATAAATGATGAAAGGAAGTTTTCCGCCATTGGAATGATGCCAGAGACGTTTGAAAAAGAAAAATGGAAGAACAATGAATTGCATTGCCCAATCCCAATCGCAATAGCAACGTCACTGTGTTTTAGAAATATATGGCGTACGGAAGAAAAATTGGAATGGATTTCGTCATTCATTTCTTTCTAATAATTATTTGCACTATTTGTATCATTTAATCATTAAGACAAATAACTGATAAAAGTATGTGTCACAATGAAAAAGTCCGCTATTTAATGGTTTTTGTCGGTTGGTTTTAGGAAGAAACATCTATTTCGTAATTTTCAATCACAATAAGCCCAAGCTGCAAATAATAATAATACTTTAATCTGAAACGCCGTATTACGATGCGCAGTGAACTGAATTATTTTGGCGAAAAGATATCAATTCTATATAGTTTTCATTGCGATTTTTAAATCACGCTACAATAATAAAATGCATCTCCACTAATAGTTATGATAAATGTGTATGTGTTCTACATGCCAAACGATTCGATATAGTGTTACCAAATTTGGTCTAGATACATTTTGGATAGAAATAGGTCGATAAGGTGAATTCTTTGAAATTTTAATTAATTATAAAAGAAGCTAGATTTGGTGATTTCAAGGTAGCGTCCAAAAATTTTCTTGTGTAAAAAGTAATTTCTACACGTAAATATACACACTACTTGTAAAATACGTGATATGATATGCAAGATGAAAAAAATCCTCTTAAATAAAGCATAAAATAAATGAATAAATGGGAAAAAATAAAAATTAATTACTAAAATTAATATATAAATATAAATAAACAAATGAAACAAAACGCTCTATAGGGCAGATAATTGGATCTAATTCCTGGAAGCATGCTTAGCAGGTTGTTATCTTTTTTAAGTTGTAGATAGTTAAGAAAGAAATTTACAAAATTTTAATCATTTAAAACCCCGATATTTTAACTTTTTTTAATCAATGTTTTGGAGTACGTTATGGCTCGGAAATTCTTTTTATATCACTTAAAACTTTTAAAAATTTACTTTTTCTGATAAATATTTGATTTTTAACTAATTAATCAATCTAATTTATCAATTTCAGTTAAAAAGTTTTTAAGTATAGGAATAATTCTTATTACTTTCTTTATACTCATGCTTTTAGCGAAACTATCAAACACATTTTTTGTGTGCATTCTATAACGGCTGTTTAATTAAGAGTAAAATTTAAAAATGGAATGAAGATAAGCATTTAAGGATACAATTATAAAAAGGAATGAAGATAACCATTTAAGGATACAGTTATAAAAAGGAATGAAGACAAGCATTTAAGGATACAGTTATAAAATGAAATGAAGATAAGCATTTAAGGATACAGTTATAAAAAGGAATGAAGAT
>JAPMOQ010042318.1:527733-568339 GCA_026543055.1 Argiope trifasciata | reverse complement strand
ATTACTTCTTTCTGTTCTTAAAAACTCTTCAGATCTCGGTCCATCTGGTTATTACTTCTTTCAGTTCTTAAAAATTCCCTTCACGATAATCGCTTTAAATCCATCAGGGAAATAGCACATCTCAAGGAGGATTTCTCCTACAAAACACAATGTTTTTGGAAAGAAGGCAGGATGAGACTTCCTCAGAGTTGGCAGAAGGTAATAGAGCAAAATGGTTCTTATATAACAAAATAAATAATATCTTAAACATAAATATTGTGTATTTATTATATTAGAAATAGGAAAGAAACTTATGGAACAACCTAATATTATACTATGTAAGTATATATATTTTTCTCTTAAAGAATGTTACAAACACTAAACATGTTATATTATGTAAATACATTTATTCTCCATGAACAACGCTGTAAATAAAAAAATATGCCATACTACGTTCGCGTAATAAACCATTCAGTTTATTTTTTCCATTTGAAATTATTTTTAAATTTTTCTTTACAAATTCAATAAACAATAGCACAAATGTTTATAAATATATCTACTGTGTCATTGTCTACTTCAAATGAATAAACAAATCGGAAATCAGAAAAAAAAGAAAAAAGAAACAACTGTTTCATAAAAGAGAAGATTTGTAATTTAATCAAATTAAAATCTAATTATAGTATTATTTTGTGTGTATATATATACATTGTACATATGTATAATACAGTTTGTATGTAGAATATGTATTTTTCTTTCCTTTTTTTGAGATGTAGATGACTTCCAAATTTGTAAATAAAAACAAAACATTTTGGAAACGTCAATAAAACACACCCATTAAAGATCGATTACGGAGACATTTTTATTTATAAAATGTAGAAATAAATAGTTTAAATAATGTGTTCAACCTTAGTCAAAACGAACCTTATACATTTAATAAAATACATTTCATAAAGTGTATTTTTATCAGCTTGTTAAAAAAGAATTTTTTAACTAAACTATTTCATATTTTTTAATTTATTATTATAAATATTACATAGATTTAAAATCAAATTATTCTAAAATTTACTTCCATCGACGTCTCTTTTGCGAATAAATTTTTTAATTATTTTTCAGCATAGAATTACTAATAATTCTGCTAATTTAACCGTTAATTATTTGATTAATATAATTAAGAAATTATTGAAATTGTGTATTGTCTTTTAGAACACATGTGGGCAAAATTTTAAAATTCATAAATTAAAAAATAGTGATAAATAGTAAAATAGTGATCACTAAAGTCTATCTTTACAAGTATAAACAAACCATGTTCAATAAAAATATCTGAAAAATGCTTTCAAATTAACGAAAAGGGAACATATCCTCTTTTATTGAAGAATTCGTGTTATTAAAATATTTATGAAATGTTATCGAAATGTTTAATAACATATTTTAATGATGATGTGATTTTTATTATAAAGAAAGGTCTCATTGCAATTTATATTCAAATGCAGAAACTGTTAAAAATAGCAGATTATTTCCTTGTCAAGGCTTATGATATCGAAAACATAATTTCTTTAATTTTAAGATTATATAAAATTAACTTTTGTATTTGAAACAATTTTTTTAAATTAATAAAACTTTAAGTACAAGTTTTTAAAAGGAAACTGAAGCGCACATTTTCGTTTTAAATTAATTAGTATTAATCCGATAATTTAGATCGTATGATTAGCCTAGAAGACAGTCAACCAACCCGTACATATTTTTTTTCTTGATGACTTGCATCCTTTGGTGACCAACTGATTCCAAGGAATATTGGCTGTAATAATAAAATACATTTCTTACTTTTTACTTAACTTTCCTTCCTATGTTTTTCACATTTTCTTTCTTATTTTTTAAACATTAAATTGTTGCAGGCATTTAAACACTAACTAAGCTCTAATCTTTAGCACATGAACCTATTGAAATTTAGTCATATGATGTCATATCGCATTCAAACTTTGACATAATTTGATATGAAGCTAAATGTTGTCTAATGTACTTATTATTTCTTATATAAAAGGACAGTGAAATGATTGATTTAAAAAAAGGTGTTGAAATGAATGATTTCAAATATGAATGATACGGTTCATTTTAATTATATTATATGAAGGCCTCTAACGGTTTGTTAAATGGATTGCAACATGTTAATAAGAAAATTAATGTATAACCTTTCAGAAAATAGTATATATCCATCATAATAAGAAGGCTAATTTTGTTTATAGATTCCGCAAAAGAAAAAAATGTTGAAATAAAGTAAAAACTCAATATATGTCCTAAGAATAGGAAAACAAAAACAAACAAACCATTCTTTGACTTTCAACAATAGAAGAAAAACATGCGATCAAACAACTTTTAGAAACAATTACAACAATTTAAACTGCATTGTAACAATAATAAATATTGTTTAAGAATTTTATGTAAATTGTATTGTATACGAATTTAAAAAAATAAAGAAAAAAATAGTACGACAACTAAATTGGTGCCATTGTGAATTTTTCAATTTTTTTTTTCTTCAGATTTAAAAAGGTTATTTTTGCTCGAAAATAATTTCAAAAAGTTATCAGACAATACTTAAAAATTTTGCTTAACTTTCAATTATAAAATTTTTGAATTTTAATTAAAATTTCCTTAAATTTTATTGAATAAAATTTATTATAATGTTTTCGTTGCATTATTTTATGATGTTATAGTGTAAAAACATAAAAATGACGCTTAATTTATAATTAATTAAAATTATGTATAAAAAAGGAATTCTTAATATTTTTTATCTCTGTCTTCGTCAATTTTGCTAATTTTTCTTAGAATGATTTATCTTCTGGAATTCATCAATGCCTCTCCCCCCCACTTTTATTATTGTAATTTTATTATTAGATGGGCATAGAGATCAGATTTAATAGAATAAACTAAAAAAAATTTAAAAAGCCCTTTGGAATGAAAGTCAGAATAAAGTTACAAAAAGATCAAATTCAAATAGGTTTCTAAAGCTAAGTATTATGAAAATAGGCTTAACTCCCTAAAGTATTTAATAAATTATATATATTATAAAAATAAATTATGAATTATTTATTAATATACTATAAAAATATAAAAGGGTCCTTATACATGCTAGTATACCTTCCTCGATACACAGAATTTGACTTTTAAAAGTTTTAGAATTGCTTTCTGCATATTCTTATTAATGTATTTCGTAACTGAATTGTTCCGAGAACGATTTTGCAAGAACCATTTAGAAGTAAATTGTTCTTGATGTAGTTTGTTAATGTTTATGTTTTTAAATTTATTTTTTTTCGTCTTGAAAAATTTTTTTTTGATAAAAAAGGGAATAAAATAAATGGATTAAAAGTGAACAATAATTTCTTTTAAGGGGGCGGGGAAAAAGAATGCTGTCGGAACAGTAGCTAGCGGTGTTCTTTCTTATAAGAATCTAATGGCTATTGACAGAACAATCGATTGTGCTCACAGCAGGTGTTTTCAAAAAGGTAAGATTTTAATGGCAATTTTATTCTTTTGTAGTACTTTAGTATTTTTTTAATGTGTGAATGGAATCTTTATCCAATATATTCAAGTTTATAGTTACAAGAACAAAAGCGTAGAAATGATTAAAAAATATGGACCACTAACGGGCAGATTCATTTTATCATATAGTTCGTTTTTGTTGTTATCAGAGTAGTTGTAATTGTATTTAAACACAGTAGCAAAAACGGTATATATCTTTTGATTGCAAAAAATATTTTATTTTGCACCATTTTCATTGATACTGATTTAAATTGATGAAATTTGATTGTAATAATTTAAGAGTAACTTCATGTATTTTCATATGATAAGACGAAATGAAAAGAAAAAGCTTGCGCGATCAACACGAAGGTATTCTGATTAATTTCCTTTAAGAATTTTCTTCTCAAACCTGAGCTTAAGTATTAATTCTGAGTCAAGTATTCAAATACCGAAGTGATCTTTATAATAAAAATTAATTGCCGATATTTCTATTAGAAAGGAAATTTCTCTACCCTAACTAAATATAGGAAGTATTTTTCATTGAAGAAGTTTATACATAAGTAAGAAATAAGATATGATAATGTGACTTTGATTAATGACAAAAACAAAATTAGTTGAATTTATTAATTGGAAAAATCTGTATATATAAAACTTACTCACTTCAGAAATCTTGTTTATTATATATTGTAGAATGTCAGCAAGCAAATGAACAAACCATCATACGAATTTTAGACTGTATTATTAAATGCTTTTATAGCTGCATTGAATGCAAAGTTTCATTTAGCTAATTAATGGAGCAGAAAAACATTAGAACTTTTTTTGTGATGATGAGCCATAACATTATTATATTCAGTCAGAGGATAGAATACATAAAAAATATCAAAAAATTGATTTCAGACGGATAACTGAATCGAATGCAAAGACAGGCTTAACCTTCGCTAGCTAAGTAATTGCTATGACTTGCTTACATATTTTCCAAAAAACTTATGTTAGAAAAATAGTCTTTGTATTATCTTAAGACTCAAAAATTGCCATTTTAATGGTAACAATCTAATGTTTGAACATTTTTTTTTAAAAATTTCAATAATATTTTAAAATTTAGTTTGGTGTATTATCCATAACGATAATTTTAAATGGAGTTCAAATTCCTACATCAAAAGCATTCAATGGCGTGTTTCTACTCATCATTAACTATACAGAAGAATTTTTACATCCACTTTTAATTCAAATTGTGTCAAAGTGTTTTTTTTATTTTGCATTAATTTTTTTTAAAATTTCAAATTACTTCAAGTTTTTTTTAGTAATAAATAACAAGTTAAATGATTTGAAAAAAGAAAACACCATTTCATATTAATTACTTAACAGCCTAAAAAGTCCATTATCTGGGGGAACAAACTGATCGTCAAAGGTACTAGTATGAATAAATATTTAAAAAAAAAAGTTGAACGATTTTTTTAATGATACAATTTTTTAAAGAAAATATCTACATTCTTTAGAATCTGGAACAATGGTTTAGTTTGGTTTGATTTAATTATACTAATATCTCAATTTGATGACGTTAATATAATTAATTAAGGGCTGTATTGGGATAGTCTTTTTTATTTTTAGTCTCTTATCAGATGAAAGGACAAGGCTTGAAATGAAACTCTTCTCTCAGAGTTTCCGTGCACTCTAACGAGAGAACACATAATCTACGACATTCGACATATCAGACAGCCTAAAAAGTCAATGTTCACTAAGTATCTTAAAATCTCCAACTCCGAAAACACTAGTTTAAGGCAGCCGTGGGAGCAATGGTTCAAAAAACTACTAAACAAGTTTGTTCTACTACAATCCTAAAATTATTAAAACAATCAAAACCCATTTCTTGGTCAACAAAAATTCAAACGAAACCAACTAGGTCGAAATCGAAATTAAAACTCAATTCAGAATTACACGCTAAAAGTTCACAAAATGAAAGGTAAATGAAAAAGAACCAATTAATGAAACAAATCCAAAATACTATAATTAAAGAATTATTTAAACGAAACAGAAACAGTACTAACCACGGAAACGAAACCAAAACCGGAATCGAAACTAAAAATCATTACTGATTCAAACAAGTTTGAGAATTAAAAAAGTTTTTAAATCAATCAGTGTATTTGGAGAGCGCAAATGTAGCTACAACTAAAGTACAAATGAATCTAAATTAATTAACAAAATAAGCTAAGCAAAAACTAACACAACCGAATCAAAACAATAATCAATAGAAAAAGAATAATCAGTAGAAAAAGAATCCGGCCTGAAAACTTCGTCAAGGGCCACTTTCATGCAAGGATTCCAAATAAGGGATTTTTTCTGTGAGGCATCGGTGGACAATGGTCAAAAGTATTGACAGCTCGTGACCCGAAAATCCGAAATATATATATATATGTGTGTGTGTGTGTGTGTGTGTATTGAAGCCATATTTTTGCATATCGCAATTACTAAAGTATCAGAGAGCTAGATATAGTGAAACTCTAACTATCAGATTAATTGGAAATTAGACGCTATCCGAATAATTGAATAAATGACGAAAAAGATTGATATAATGTATTAATTTAATTATAGAAACTGTATTATATTGTATATATTTGCATGGTATATTAAAACATCACAATTTGCATACATGATTCAAGATCAGTTACATTTCTCTCTACTTGTTTTATTGTTTTTTTTTCTTCTTTGCAATGATTCGAATAGTTAACGATTCAGATAGTTGTACTCTAGTATATATTATTTCTGTTGTTTTGGAGTCTTTATTTTACTACATCTAGATTTGTAAGCAAAATTATGAGACATGAATTTTGACATAACAGGACCAGAATAGATCTTTGAGTCATTAGCAATATTATATAGCTAAAGAAATATTTTTATTGTATGTGTATATTACAAGTGAGTGGATTAACTTTTTACTACTAAATGATATATGAAGTTATGAATTGTTGTATATTTCTCGAGATATGCCGATAATCTGAGTTATTGATCGAAATATCCTTGTTTCTTAAATTACTCCGTTAGAAAGAAATGAGACCTTCTGTATCTTGCACAAAACGATTTTTCAATTTTGATTGAAATAAAATTAAGAACGCACAAGTGATTTCAGAAATGTATAGTATGTATAGGCTTTCAAAGCCGAGACATCGCAAAAAACATTTAAAAAATACTCTGAATTGGCCTCCAAATAAAAGAAAGAGTTTTTTTGTCTTTTCTTTTTCAAAAAATTTTAATTTAAATTTCAAAAAACATAAATAAAATTCTTTTTATTGCAATAATATTGAATATAAATATATTAAGAAACATTGAGCATTTGTTAAATCACTTTTATTTATTTATACCTAGTAGTGAATTTTTAAGAGCTTATTTATAACGAATAATAGCATGCATTGTTTAAGTTTTCTTTTCCCATGACATTAAATTTTTTTTTTTGAAATTTTGTTTCTAGTGCATTAAAATAAAAATTTCAAAGCAATTATTGAGCCTATAGTCAGATATTATATACATTTGGAGTGATTTATTCAATCTTCATCTATTTCTAAATATGCGATTTATAGTAGTAAAGTTTACTGCTTTCCTAAGCACGTTTTGTTTGCTTTAAAAAAAAACAATTTAAAAAATACACAAAAAAAAACATTCTGCTGTTTCCTAATGAACATTGCTTATTCTTTTTATGTTTACTAAATTCTATAATCCAATATAATATTTACTTATTAAAAATGTATCCTTCGTTTGAAATCCAAATCTTGATGATTTCCTTTATTAAGGATATCCTAGTTCCTTTAATTCAGATAGATAAACTAAACATATAAATATAAAGCTTCTAAAGACAAGAAATTAAAAGAAGAATATTTTGAGAAGTATTTTTATCAACAGCAGCCTTTAATTTGAACTATTATGTATTTTTCATTTGGAATTCGTAAGAATTTAGAAATCTTCTTTGGTAATAAAATTAAAATACGTTTTATTGATTATGTAGATAAATTTCTGTCTCTAAAATATTTTTAGATTTTATTTTGAAAGTAAAACCATAAAAAAACAAAACTGATTTTGTTCCATTTTGAAAAAAATCTGCAAATAAAATTTGAAGATAAATGTCCACATATAAATATTAGCAATCGGAAATTTGTATGAAAAACGAACAAAGTTATGAGAAAATTCAAGTAATATTTAATACAAGCTTTTTTTTCATTTATGATACACTAAAGACACTATATCATTTTTTATAAATCATATTTTCTGAAAAGTAAATGATTAAAAATTCTTAATTAATTTGTTCGTCGGTTGTAAAAAAAAGTCGCATTAAAAAAATAAATCATTAAAATATATATTTATATTCTCGGGTTTTTTCTCCCTTTACCTTTTTTTTGTATTTTAGGATACAATTTTAAAAATTATTATTGTATTAAGAAAATTTTTGAACAAAATCGCAATTTCAGAATCACCAAGAATGATCATTTTCTTTGGATGATTCTTAAATATCTGATTTTTTCCCATCTAATATTTGAATCATGTAAAAACCAAATACTCTATTACCAAAACAATTGAACTAGATTCAAATTTCCCTGAGGATGAATACCTAGCACCTTTTTATAATTATGCCTATCTGTAAATACTATAATTCATAAATGCTTTTAGGTAGACGATGTAATTTGGTATATAGACAAATCAAATCTGTAGCTTTCTATCAAATTTTGAATGAAGCCCATTCAAAGGAAGCCTGTCCATTCGACTGTCAGAATACAAATGAACATGATAACTCAAAATGTAAAGAGATAGACAAAAAAATTACGTCTGTCTGCAAACCTAAAACGCTTTGAGGTAGACGATTAAATTTGGTATATAGACAAATCAAATTTGTATCTGTCTATCAAATTCTGAATGAAGCCCATTTAAATTAAGTCTGTCTATTCGGTTGTTTGAATACAAATGATAACACAAAATGTAAAGGGATAGACAAACATTTTTTTGCAATGATTTAGCTTCTAGATCTATATCAAAAATTGAACAAATCCAACAAGGAATTTTTTCGTCTATCGATCTGTGCTTTGGCATGTTTGTAAATGCAATAATTTAAAAATGTAGTGACTTAAATGGATAATTATAGGTATAGTTTTGATTTTAATCAGTTGGGAAAAAAAGTCTCCCAAAATCCTTCACTTAAATTATAACAATATTTTATATTGATATATGAAATTAATCTCATTTTTATTATCACTGAAAATTTGTTATGGCATACCAAATTAGTTTCATTTAAAAGATCGTTTTAGCAATTGTAGTAATGATTGATTTTCATAAATAAGCAATTGCGATATGTAAAAAATATTCATCTTCATTTAAGCATCGTTCATTTTTTTGTATAGATAATCGTATAAAAATTTAATATTACTCTTTTAAGAAGCAATTTTTTTTCCGAATCAGTTAAAAAATCTTTGAAAAATGTTAATTATGAAACGTTCAACATCACATCTAAAAGTTCATAGCTGATTGAGTCTATTTCCTAATTTTTATAATTTCGTTTCATTCAAGAAGTCAATTTTTAGATAGGTGGACTCTCAATCATTTTCCATTTCACTTTATCAGGGAAATAAGGTGGTGTAAAACACAATGAAGAGAAAGCTGCAAGAAATCTAAACTAGTACGAATTACATGGATATAAAATTTGAAGTTTAAAAATAGTTTACTGAAAAAAACCCATAAAGGGTAAAAAATTTAATTGGGCATTTTCAAAACCAATAATCTCAGCTAACTGCTAAAGGCGGCGAGACAAAGTATGCGGAAGTAGTAAAATATTTTTGTTATGCTGTAAGAAAAAAATCCCATATCTCTCTAATTCTATAAAATTACAAATTGGCAAATGTATAAATTTAATTTAAATATTTGTTTTATTAAATAAAATGAATCATGTTTGATTAAGAAATAATTTTCTTTTGAATTTTTTTTAATAACTTAGAGCACTTTTTTTCCCTCTTAAGTGATTCAGATCATCACAATCCCTTCGAATATGAAATTCCATACATTTCTATTCTACTCAGGTAATTCTATACAATGTACCCATAAATATTTAAGAAAGGAGATTTAGAAGATATCAAATTAACTATGAATATAGTAAACTCGTTTTTATAAAGATTTTCATTTAGTTTGTATTTATTTACTTATTTTCATGTTCATTTATTAATGAAAAGAAGAAATAATGATTGGTTCAACCAATGATACCAACATCGATGTGTATATATGCGTCAGTAAAAAATTAATTTTTATGTTTATTCCTCTTATAATTGCATGCATTTTTCAATCTGTTGGAACATTCAAGTCGACTTCTTATAGCGAATTTCCGACTACACAGAAAACAGCTACTTAGAGCCGTTGTCTTGTGAACCGTTGGCATGCCGATAAAAATTTATTTAACTTATTTGCTAAAATTTAAAAAATAGAGATTCTATCTTCCAATAAAGCATTAGAATAAAATTAGTCTTTCGTCAAGTATAATTGATAATGCTCTTATATGTACTTCTATTTTCGCTTTTTTATTGTAACATTTGTAAGCATCAAGCATTTTCTTGTTTAATATTGAGTAAGATAGATAATATTATATCCACTTATAACGAAAGGGAATATTTGACTGTGCTTGTAAATACTGGCTCTCTGAAAAATACTGTTTTTACTAACAGCTACCAAATTTGTCATATGTATAGTTGGAAAGGTGGAAATGCGCACTTCAGAGTGACTTTTTAAGCGTTCTAATAAGAATTTTCATTACTTGATATGAATTTTTCTAAGCAAATTAAGTTACAAATTAAGATGAATGGCAAATTCAATATATATTTTTGCTTTTACACTGTTTCAACATTTTAAAAATTGTCTTTTCAATGATACCAAGTTAAAAGCCATGGGAATTTTTCTTGAATTTTTGAAATTTAAATTTTTTGCCTAATTTTTATCAATGGATTACGCTGTTATTTTGAGTCAAGCTATTTTCATTGTTTCATCAAATATTTAATAGCTTGAATTTTCTTTCATTGTAGAAAATTATTGAAATTATAAAAAAATCAAAAAATTATAGAAAGAAGGATATTGAAGGATATAAAAAGTAAAGTTACAATACGTTAAAATTCTGAAAGATGAATCAAGCATTTACATTTTTAATACTACTATGATAATATGGAAGTGGTCTCCATTAGACAAAAAAATATGTGCAAAATAAACAGAACAGCAAGATAATAAAAACAACTCAGCCTTAATGTTTGGCAATTTGGCTGACTCATGAACATCACGTCATATCAAAAAGGTTTAAACAATGTAAAAAGTTTAACCAATATATGATTAGTTCTTGGTAAATTGATCCCAAATTAATTTATCATATGTAAATGAAAAAAATATCACATAAAAAAATATTAGTAACTACATAGATTTTGGATTAACTATAGATTGTTCAAACATTCGAATTAGTTAGATTAAGGCTCTTTTGAAGACATACAAAGGTTAAACTGAGACAGATTATGTACTTCTGAACCATAATTAAAAGACAAATACAACGTTTGAGGCATCATATCTGCATTCACATTCCAAAACAAACAAATAGAATACGTTTGAACTTCGACATGTTTAACAATTTACTGAAAATTCAACTTGTGTTTACTGGATCTTCCATAGCATTAGACCTTGAATTTTCTATCCACCGGCCGGTTTTGAAGCAGAACTGCATTATACAGCCATTACAGCCTCTTTGAAAATTTGAATAGAATAATTGCTAGTAATCAAATAACTATTCAGTTTCGTCATCTTTTTATTTTGTGCATTTTTCTTCCCTTTCCCATGGATTGCTGAATATACCTAATAGCAAGTAGTCCTGATTAGTATATGACTAAGTCTAACAAATATTTTAAATACGTCCAATACAGAAACAATTTTAGCAATTACAATTGACCATATTTTTCCTACCAAGAATAATGGGAAATAGTATTTGAGCGTACTTCGAAAATAAACTTAAAGTGTGCAGTAATTGTATGCAATAATTATCTTGGTGACTTTCTTTCGTCAAACGAGTAACTACTTTTCATTAGTCTCCCACCTAGGGAGCACATTAGAAAATGATGATGTAAAATTCTATGTAAAATTATATTCTAAATTATATTCTAAAAAATTATGTTCTATGTAAAATTATATTCTAAAACAACTATATGTAGTATTATTTTCTATGTATTGTTATATTAATATATATTTATACATAAATATTAAATTTTATATATATATATATAATTTAATATTTATGTATAAGTATATATTAATATAACAATATATAGAAAATAATTCTACTTATAGTTGTTTCAGAAAGTAATTTTACATAGAACATACAAGTGGTATCATGCATTCATCAGTGGCATCATGGTAAGCTTCATATAGTTCTGACATAAATGGACTAACTAAAGGCCTTATCATGAAATTTCGCCCTCACTTTTCCGTTTCTACTCTCAAAAACCGGTCGAGCAAGTTTCATAATCGACAACTTTTTCTAACCAGTTCGAAATGTCATCGGAAATATTGTCCGCAAACGAAATTCAACAAATCATGTGAAACTTTGAAGGGACGTCACGCAAGTGACGTCACTTTCGCTATCGTTTGCTGACGGAAAATACTGAAGATATTTTGCCGTGTGATAAGGCCTTAAGGGTAACCTTAACCATCCACTCAGACCCACCTGAAAGCACACAGATAAATCTAGTAAATCACAGATATATATATTCTCGTACATTTTATTGGGATATGTTGCAGTTATACCCCACTATTATTACTCCTTATACATAAATTACTGTATAAACTGAGACATGCATAGAAAATGTTTCACATGATGGTGAAATGATGACAAGGGGAATCATATATGCTAATTAGTTCTTAAGCAAACAAAACAAGCATCTTTCTGAGCCGTGTTCAAGTTTTATTTTCTATCAATATTGATATGAAAGTTATAATCGTTGTAATCGGTTCAGTTGTTTTTAAAAATCTCGCGTAGTTTGTAAGAAGATCAAAGAAAGTTTTTGGATTAAGCACTACACACAACTCAATACTCGAATAATAATAATTTCAAATATTCTCTTATCAGATTCATCCCATCTCTGTTCCACTTTTTCATTAAGTCTTCCGCCGCCCCCTCAACCACATCCAAACGAATGCTGCTTAATATTCCGTACGATCCACTGACTCACAACACCGTTCCGAAGAGGCGTGAGAAAGGGGGTGAAGAACCCTCCCTCCCGTGGAGACGCAGAGCGACAAAATGGATAAACGGACCTCCCGAATATTGGAAGGACATCAACTGACGGAAGAAAGTAGGCTTCTCTGCACAACAGGTCCCTGAGACCACCCGCGGTCTTTCTGTCGCCGGTAAACAGCCTCCAGGAGACCAGAGTCCCCATTGTCCTATAAACAGTGAGAAGCGCCTGGGGGATTGCTCTATTAATAAGGGGGTCGCGTGGCCCCTTAATCCGAGAGGGTCGGATCTGGAAAAAAGGTCGCGTGCGTGGTTATAGTTGATGGAGGGTCTTCCATGTCGACGCGGTCGCCTCCGGGTGATGACAGTTTAAGGGACTGTTTTGTTCCGCCCCTGCACAGTGTCTGTGATGGGATGTTGTGGTTCGAGGAAGAGATGGGACGTTTTCGGCGATGACCCATATCAATAGACGGAAGCTTATGGGGCTTTTGTGTTATTAGCAGATCATAAAAGTGGCTTGGAAATGGATAGCGTGCGTCGTTGTGCTGGGGGTAGGGCGCAGGGTAGGTGATTAGTTCGAGATGGAATGGGATTTTTCATTTTACCGATGAAATTGATAAACAGGACACTTAAATCTAAATAAGAGAGAGAGAAGAGTTTCTAAGAGTTTGGTTGACAATCAACCACATATTATATCAACGATATTATATTATTTATGAAATTAAAATAATATTTTATAAGACAGAAAATAATCCATATTAAATCCGACTACGTTAAAAACACGACCATACTGGCGATATTTTAAAAAAGTATTATATCTTGTAATTCAGGCATTTCTCTTTCGAAAACAGTTGAGTTTAGAAAAGGAAGGTCTAACCTATTATCCAGAGGAATTTTAAGCAAAATATATTTTTTTATTTAAAATTTGTCTTTAACTTCAATTTTAATTTTCATAAAAATTATCCACCATTAACTTGATATCCCAAAAACTAATAGAAGTATTTACGTAAAAATTTCAGCTCATGTTTTAGATAATATGGAGAATGAAATTAATCAAAAGTTTTATTGTTGGCGGAATACTTTTTCATTTATAGGCATTTTTAGAAAAATTAAGTTGCGAATGTATTGAAAAAATGCATATATACGTAAAATTTTACCCGTAACTTCTTTGCATCTCAAAATGTTTCTTAGATTTGGGTTCCTATCATTCATTGTTATATTCCATAACTTGTGTACAAAGAAAAATGGGAAAAAAAGAAAAACAATTTTGTGTAGAATGTTAACCGTTTTGGTTAAATTTCATTAAAATTTACTCCAAATTTTGCTGTTTCTCAAAATATATTATATTTTCAAATAATGTTTTGTATTTATAATGTTTATAATTGATAATACACCTAAATACCCAAAATAGTGTTTAAAAAATCAAATTTTTCAATTTTTTTCCTTCGAACGTAGTCGGTTACCTTAAGCTTTTTATTGAATAGTTCTGTAATCCAGTAAATGTAAACGAAAACCTTTTACTTGTTTGTTGGCTTCTTAATACGTTTGTGATTGTTGACTAGTTTAGATGTCAGGTATTATGAAAAATTTATAGAGAACCAAGTACTAATGGTGTAGAAGGTAACTTTTTTCATTTTTTGGCCATATTTGGAATTATGATTATCTAAGTCGTATTTATGAGGCCCCATGTCAGTATTATAAATTATAAAAAAGACTACTTTGTCTTCATCAGTCACAATAAATAAAAAATGATAAAGATTAATCTAAATTATGTTATAAAAAAGTTGATTAGTTTAAAATTGTATTGAAATGTGAAATTATATCGTTTCACATCATGACATATGAGTGCGTGATATATTTTTGGGAATTTTTTCTTGTCTTTAAATTTTATTTCAGTCACCTCAAGGGGCACCTCACATATGGAATGATAAGCTTTCGATTGGGCTGGTTCTTATTGTTTGATCGGTACAGAAATGGTGTGGGGTCATCTACCGCTTACCGATGACAGGACTTATCGCCTGTGTGATTGCTTGTACCGTCTCCAGTGATAGGTCTTAAGAATCAATCATAGTTTCTACTTATGTTGTAGGGCGTTACGATTATTCAATACTACTAAGTACCTTTACGCAGTTCGGAGTAGCTGTTTATTTTATATTCATATTTCATTTAACTATATTAATATTATTTTCTAAGGTACAGATAGCCACAGTTACACATTAAAAAATCTGCCTTTTGCCGATCCTTGCGCTAAGAGTTTGCCATTTTTAAAGCAATATATATACGAAATAAAAAAATAAATAATCGAATCTAGAGAATGAACTACATTACACAGCTGCGTTAAACATGTTAAAAATGAATATTTTTGATGAAATGTAACACACACACACACAACTGAAGAATTTTGTACCTCTAGTCTAAAACATTGCGCATGATAATATTTTAGGTTTGATTTATAAACTTTTAAATTTTGAAATTGATTTTTATTTCTTCACTAATTATTGTGTAACACACACATACACAAATGTATTTAATATCTTCACAATATTCTTGATTACAAATCCAATAGTTAAAATTATATTGGTATTGATATTGAATATACGTAGAATATTTTGAAAAGTATTAAAATGAGAGAAAAAAGTTTTAGAGAAATGAATTCAATAATATTGAAAGGCTTATTTTCTTGAATTTTGAAATGACGATTTAACTGTTTGGACATTATGTAGAAATAACAGCAAAATTAAGATTGATTTTTAGTTAAATATATAATTGAAATTTCGAGTGAACTCTTATTAACTAAGATTATTAATTCTTAAAGAAGTCTTTTTCTCTAAAACATCTCTATTTTCGGTAGCTCTGCACCAAACACTTTGTGGTGTGGGATGTTTTGAATAGTTTTTTTAAATCATGAATATCATATGGCGCAATTTATAGTTAATATGCAAATTTACAAATATTATATTGTAGAAAATTTTAATCTTTTGGTTAATTTTTAATTTAGAAACCTCATTGACGAAATTTAAAGTATTTATGATAAATAGTATGATCAACAGAGTGGAAATTTTGGTAAATCGAATAACAATTGTTACACTACAACAGGACAGTTGGAAAAGGATAAATAAGTAGCAAAATTTCAACTGCGAACTAAGTTCGAATCTCTATATTTTAATAATTTGTCTCAAATTCAAATATTCGTATATTTTATAAAGTGATTTTACAATCCATATAAATTTACCCAACCAATCTGCATACCTGAAACATCCTAGAGACAATTTCTATATGAATAAATCTACTGTTTTATAGTCACAATCCGAATGTTTCGCCACATTCCTATATTTTGACTAAACCCTTTATACACTTGAAATACAAAGAACGAAAATTCGTATCATAAGAGATTCGAAACTTTCTTTAAGCTCAATTTCACTAGAGGAATATATTATTTAATCTCGATTCAAATGGCAAGCTTTCGACGTTGTAGTTATTTCACAGAACAATTCAAGAAAGGAAACATCCTTCTTCAAAAGATTTCTCGACTTAACAATGAAATTTGAAGAATTTACAATCGGAATTAAGTTTCATATCCTATAGTCGAGGTATTCATAGTTTACCTTTAGTAAATGAAACCGGCTGCCTTAGAAAAGGAACTGCTGAGTTAAAACTTTTAAGCAATGCATTTCATTTGTGAAATGATTGTAGTCAATGCGAGATATTTTCTTGGTCTCCGGAAATGCAGTCTAACATTTGACTACATGGGAATTTCTATCTAATTGCGCTCGAAAATAGTATAGATTCCTCCTTTCATTTTCGAGTTTTGATATTGCAGTTGTTGATACTCCACGTTTTCATTTGATAATAATATAACAAAAGAGCTCTCTTAAGAAAACTTTCGGAAACTCTTCATTCTTTGTTCTAGTAGCTGTTTCTCACTTATATTAATTCGTTGGGTTCTCTTGAGAAGATATATCTGAGATTTTTTCTCGTTTGTTCCAGACTTGGAAAGTTCGAAATTATCTGCTGAAGATCGGGAATGGGTTTTCTGGATTTTAATATCAAAGTTACCGGAATCAGGAAGTTAAACTGTAATATTTAATGCAGTTTAAGCTTATTTACTTTCATGGATGTTTCCTGAAAATTGTATAAGTTTAGGAAAGTCATTTCAAACAAATAGCAAGAATTTAACATTTGATAAATTACAAAACTTGGCTTTTATCTTCGGTGTTATGCTTCAAAATATTATTTAAAAATTATATGTATATGAGGAGTAAAAGCATTAATATGTATATTGAAATCAATGAAGGTGATATATTTAAAAATCTTTATTTTTCTCCGTAAAGCAAAGTAGCAAATTTAAGAAAAGGTGTAGTAAATGTCCGCTAGGGTTATGATTGGAAGGGGTCACCGAAACGAATAATTAAAAAAATATTTTTTATCGTTCAGTCTTTATCATATTTGAGTATTTAGTATTAAATATCTACTTCTGAGTTTTATGAATAATCAGTTGTTGAAAATAAAATTTATTTCAGGGATTAAGTTTGATTAATTTTGCCAGATCATTTTTTCACTAAAGTATTTTTTACTACATTTAAATAAATTTAAAATAAAACTGTGAATTCTAATCTCCCTAATTGTTATTAAAATTAAATAAGTTTAAAAAAGAAATAAACTAATTATGCAAATTAAATAATATATTAAAGTTAAATAATTCGTAGTAAAAATAGTAAGCAATGATTAAAAGTATCGGAATTTTATTATTTCAAAGCATAATGTCTATAATTCGTATGAAGCATTGTGGATGCTCACAAGAAATTTAATGCCAAGGGTTCTCAAAAAGTTTTAAATCTGTCCATGAAGAGAAATGCTGTTTATTTTAGGCCACAAAAATTTCTTCATATTTCAAGTTAATTTCTACATCAAGTTCAATTCTACATTTTGACTAAATAAAAAGGATTTTTTTAAACTGGCAAAACCATTTTGCTTTAGTTTTCAAAAAATGAATGCTTAGTTACGATGAGGCAATGTGATTAGTTATACTTACCTATAATAATAAAAATAAAGTTTTCCACGACATGATTGCACGCATTCACTGCTTTTCACTTACTTTCTTTGTGAAATGAACTGAAAATTCAAAATGACAGTTTATATACGTTCGAATAAATTCCTGATCAGTATTTTTTGTTACCTTTGTATTGATATATGTATATAAATTCAATATTGGTAAGGCTGAGCATGAAAAGTTACCATTTCAAACCTAACTTTATTCTTCCTTTTCTTAATTCAGTAGAATTTTATATATTTTAAACAACTGTTAATATTTCTTTGTTAAATCCATGACTAGATTACTAGTAGCACTCGTGGCACAGTGAGGCAGGAAACAGAAAAAGAGCATTGAAAATGCATTCAGTGTTTATGTTACTGCAAAAGGAAGCTTCTCCGAAGTGATACGCATAAAAATTACATTAATAAAACTCATTAAAAATAAAGCTTTATTAAGATCCCCTGGTCCACGTGAAGCATTTTAAATGTGTTGACTTCCTGAACTTACCAGATACTGCAAGACTTCAGTACTTTCTTGCGTCGTTTATTTTTCCTTGACTTCCCCAGTCCAGGCATGAAATTTGGTCAGAGACGGCCTTAGAAGGAGATAAATTTATTTAAAATCAGTATTAATTATTCACCTTGGTTTCCAGTAAATTTTCACAACAATGTTTTTATATACCTCTCTTTTTATAAGCATTGCTGTAAAAAGTTTAAAAAAGTATTCAGGACTAATAAATCAGTTTTAATATTTGTGTAACTTTATATTAATCATTTCTTCTCTTCTTCAGTGGCGCTTCAGCCCAGGGTAGGCCATGGCCTTCCGCAGAATCGAATTCCAGGCTGCCCGCTTCTTGGATAGACTTCGCCAGTTATTAACTCTGAGAACTTTTAGATCTGTTTCTAAACACTCGATCCACCAGATCCTCGGTCTACCCCTTTTGCGGGTTCCAGATGGTTTAGCGTCGAAGATCTTTTTGGTGGTTCGGTCATCTTTCATTCTAATCAGGTGTCCTGCCCATTTTAGTCTTTGGATTGAGATAAATTTTATTATGTCAGGTTCTTTGTATAGATTGTAAAGTTCCAAGTTTGTTCTTCTTCTCCATGTATCATTACATTTCACACCTCCTAAAATACTTCGCAATATCTTTATTTCAAAAACTGTTAAGATTTCTTTATCAATTTCGGTCATTGCCCACGTTTCAGCAGCATATGTTACTATGGGCCTTATCAAAGTTCTGTAGAGCAAGAATTTTTAATCATTTCTTCCTCAGAAAAATTTCTAATTAAGAATATACTTCAGGAAACAAAATAATTTCATAAACAGAGGATTAAAATGCCTAAAAAATGATGTCTTAATAAATATTTTAAATGTGAACGCAATAAATATCTTGAAGGTGAGTTAAATCAATGTAGTAAATATCTTGAATGTGAAATATATAATTATTTTCTGATGCATAGGAAATATATGAATTCCCTTCTCTGTTTATCCTTTTACCCCACACTTCCGCATTTTCGCAGACCTCTAAAAGGGAATGAGGAAGCTGGGAAAAAGATTCCATTTTACGAACGATTGGATTTATCAGTTCGGCGCGAACGGTTTTCATTGAGCAAAATGGTGAACGTATGTTTGAGCGTCAGGCCGACAGTTAGGTGCAGCGTGTGAATGGAGTGCTCACAATAAGGGAAGAATTTTTTGCACAGCCAATTTTACTAATCGTATCTATTAAGGCCATTGCTTTTGTGAACAGATAAAAGCTTAGTTTTGCACCTAACTATTCTCACTGAGTATGCCTCAGATGAATGATGCCCACTGAATACACTTTATTTCCATAGTATACTAAATTCACATGGATGTTCTATGATAATAATAAAAGAGTGCGTGAGTTCTTGTCAAAGCTAGACCACGAGATCCAGAACTACCAGCTTTGGTTCAAATAAACTGTAAAAAGTGGAAATTTACATTTTGGTGTATTTTTCTATGAAAGTTTTAATTAAGGAAAAATTAAGTCATACTTTAGTATTCCTCTGTTAAGTGATATTCCTCTTCCTCTGTTACAACACACGAAAATATTATTGCTCAAAAATTATTTCTGTGTCTTTTAAAATTTTAAAAATTGTCTTTTTAATTATGCAAGTTTATATTTTATGCATTTTTATTGAACTTTAAAAAAATAAGCAACTTTATGGTATTTTCAACAATGCATTTTAATACTTCAATGAAATCCAACCCATTTTTTTATTTCATTATACATTAAATCACGTAATTTAAAGTTGAGAAAAAGTAATATATTTATTATCTTCACAGTTTTCGAAAAGAATAAGTAATTTAAGTAGAATATCATGAAAGCTGATGAACAAATTGAAATTGATTACCTCGACAAATATTATGGTATCGTGATGTCATGAAATTACACTATGTTATGAAGATTTATGAAACATAAAATGCAACAAATACTTGGTAATTAAAATAACAAGGTTTAATGTCTGTAACAAATTAGGACTTAAAATTTTTGTTGAGAAATTTATGAGCATCTCAGTGCATAAAAAATTGAATTGAAAATAAATTAATCCAACATCCTGCGAAATTAATTAAGTGCTAAATGTAGACAGCCATAAAATACCACAGATCTTAAGTTCTGTAATTTGAAAATACATTAGTGATGGCTAATGAAAAAGCACCACTTGGGTTTTATCAATCAAATTGCATTATAGTTTAAACACGAAGTAATTTTAAAGTATTCCTATAATTTTCTCAACATTAAATTTAAAAAATAAATAATTTCATAAGTATCAAACAGAAGCTCAAGATTTCACAGTCAGATTTGCTATTGCCCCCCTCCGTAAAATATTCGGGGCTAGCTCGTGACTAAAATATAAGGATATAAAATACTCTTACTCTAGAAAATAACTGAAAGTGGATTCTTTTAACAGAGAATTATATTTTTGCATCCGGTCGCAGTGTTTATCCCAATCCGTCTTAATCAAATTAAAAACTAGAACATTGGCGAAAAAATAGTTTTGAATCTTTAATATTATTAGCATTGCACTATTGATATAATAATTAACAGTGTTTTACTCAGTTTCTTGATGAATGTGGAATAGATAATATGTCAGTTACGCAAAACGGTGTAAAAAAAAATGAAATTCCTGGAAAATGAAAAATATTGGCTTTATCTGTATCAGGAATAAAAATTCGTATATTCTTCACAGAAGTCCCTTGCTTTATTAAAAAGCTTATTTATACACAAGAGATTAAAGTGAGTCAGATAAATAAATTATTTATTTGGATTACTACTTCCAAAACAAGCTCTATAATTGTGTTACTCTGAGTGCTATTGTGCTGTGCTGATATTTAATTATTATTTGTAGTCTTCTAGTATGTTGTTTTTTATTCACATTTTAGTTATTCTTTTATTAGTAACACATTAAGTTATCTGGAATTTTCATATAATAAATCGTCATCTTCCTTTTTACAGCGTGTTTGATTCTTTTTTCTATCGTATATCCATCAGACAATATCAAGAGTAATATCTGGTTGAAATCAAGCACAATTAGTGTGATGACATAAGTCCAACGAAAATCGAATAATGAAATAGCTAACAAAATTGATACAATCAAGACAAATTCTTGCTTGAGGTCTAGAGAAGTAGATTACACATAGTAGAATTAATAATTTTCTGAAATTTGCCAATCATTGATCTGTTTAAATTAATTTCTAGGATGATTTTTTAAAAATATTAAAAAAAATTGCATAGTTATAATAGCTAAAGAAATTATTGAATTTTTAAAAACTTTATTTGATTAAACGAGAATAATCTTTTCATCACAGACAATCCACGAGATTAACAACTGTTCCGATTTCTAAACCTTTCCATTATTCTCATTCCTTTTAGGGGCCTATCGTAGAAAGATTTTGGCTTCGAATTGAATAGTTTCAAAGATCGAAGCCCAATACTACAAAATAACCTCCTTGAAGCAAGTTGGTTGTTCGCCAAAATCAGTTTGGGTAAAAAGTCCTCACACTAATTTGGCATGACAGCTTGGAGAAGGAGTCGTTAGCCCCGACATGGAATGACATCATTAATAATTATCATTATCATCATTATCCGAATATATATCATTATCCGAAAGAATATATATATATCATCATTATCGAAAATATGAAGAAATCTCGAAATGGTCCTAGTGTGTTAACTAAACCATGCGAACTAAATTGAATTACGTTCAACTTATTTCTTTAAACTGTGTATTTGTTACTTTGACTTCGACGCATTGCTTGCTTATCGAAGCGTGCAAAGCCCGCACGTTGCTAAAGTTGAACTTGTGTATTTCCTCAAGTTTCAGGTGCCAAAAAAGTAATGAAAGTCATTCCAGTTAATATTATAAAAGAAGGTTGTTGACAATTCTTTTCTTATCAACCAAAAATCAACCAATTTTTTTCTGCTTCTAAACAAAAAAAAGGTGGACATATAATCATAAATATAATTATTACATTACCAATAACAGAAAAGTAGTTAAAACACGATTGATTTGAAGTCAAATTGATCGAGTGACAGTAAAAACTGATTGTCGTGTAAAATCAATAATTAGGAACAATGCATCCTTCAAAGCAAGAAGTTTGAATGAATTTGATAATTGTTTTAAGAAAAAGAATTAAAAAGTTGAATATCTTATTTTTAAAATTTAAAAATTGAAGCAATTTTATCAAAGTAACCTAAAATATCATAAAAAATGAGAAACACCTGTTTATAATACGAGAAAAATTAGCTATTGTTTGCGTATTTTCTCTATATTTGTATATCCTGTCAGGCTTCTGTATCTTGGATATTCTTTCCGTGATTTTTAATTTTTAATTTGAAGTTAAAAAAACATTTGAAATATTGAAAATTATATATTTTAATATCAAGGTTTATATTTATTGAGTATAAATTTGTATTTTTGATGATTTTTCTTTGTAATTATAAATGTAAAATGCGTTCGAGTCTCTTTATTATCTGCCAGAATCGAGAAATATGCTCTAATTCATCTTGGCAAGATTTTGATTCTTCTGGAAAGGCTGACTGTTCCTCTCGCCACAGCAGCTGAATGCTATCGACAAAAATCTCACGACATCAAAATCAACACGCTTCTTCAGTAAACCACGCCTGCCATCACGTGATGATATTCTCTTCTTTTCATTCGTCATTCTCGAGCAAAGGATGGGATGAGGATCTTCCGCTCTGTCTTGCACCGCAGAAGGGATTTCTGAGATCCAGGTGGTAAAGATAAATCGATGTTAAACAAGAGAATGTTCAACAATGAAACAAAATGAAGTTTTGAACACATGCTAAAATTTTATTCCTTCAAACAGTTATTAGAAATAGATAAAAAAGTTTTTGATTACATATTTAAAATAAATGTAATGTGTAATTAAAGAGAAATATTGTTTCATATAAAACAACAATGCAAATACAGCGCGGAAAATAATCTTTTTTGGTTAATAAATAGTATAAACTATTAGAAAAAATATAATTAAAATTGTAAAAATTTAATTGTGGTATTGCAACTCTAAATAAATAATTTCTTTTAACATAAAATAAAATATGCCTGTGGATTTAAATGTACGAAAAAATGGCCAGATAGTCCGTAATAAAAATACTGATATCTTACGAATTTATACATTTATATAATAATAATTGAAATTTTAGCTGTACAAATTATTTATTAAAATCAAGGATACAAAATAAGATAAACGAGGAATTATAAAAAACCAAATGAATTCTTTACAAAATTGGGTATAAAAGTGTAAGTACCTAATATAAATAGATCCCATTTCAAAGCTGACCCCTCTTTTTTTTCCTCTTACTCTTCCTTCACAAACTAATTATGGATTCTTTCAGATAAAATATAAGATTCACCTTTTTTAGGACACAGTTAATTTCATTCCCCTGATTAATCAAGTACCAACAGAGATAACACTGTTACTATAATCTATAATTAATCGTGTCCACAACTTTTTGATCTCCAAGCTTGTATTTTGAAACATTTTAATTCATCGATAAAGGAATTTTTAAAAATTAATTTTGAAATTTTGTTATACACTTGATTTTGAATAGATAACTATAGAATATTCGAAACTTATTTCACAAGATTTTATTCTTGGATTTTGACTGGTTGGAGTTCTTAAGTACATATTATTATTAAATTATGATTTATATTCAATCCGTTGAATATCTAAAAGAGAGGTTGATTGCTTTTTTCCAAATAATAGATTTTTTTTACAGTATAATAAATGAGTTGGAGTTTAATCTTAAATTCATAACAGTATGCTTATGGAAAAAGGATGCAATTGAGGTGATAAGTTTGTTAAGCACATATTATGGATTCTCACATTAGAAATACAAACAGGCTTATAAATATATAAAAATAATAGTTTCTTCAATAAATAAGAGTAGAGAAATTTAGTAAGAAAGCAAGTTAGGTCTATGTATGGTGATAGTACCACAATATACTACACAAAGACGCACACATAATACAGTAAGCAACCAGTATTTATTCCTCGGTTTTAAAAGAGACATTGCATTAAGGGTATTAGTAGCTGTGAATCTTATGCTTTCATGAGCAAGTTGAGTACAACTTTCATAATCCTAACATGAACAAAGAGCGAATATGAAATTTTGTACGAAATAGAAAATCTATAATAAAAGAGTTTAACATGATAAACGAAGTTTAATGTTGGTATGGGAAGGGCAAGATGTTTTGGTGATATTTCTATCATTTTGGTGATGTGACTTTAAGTCGTTCAAGGCGTTTTGGTTACATTGTCATGAATCATGTGAGGTGTTTTGTGTGGCGCATTCATATAAAGAGGGGAAGAATATTACTACAAGACGTTACAAGTCATTGGAGATAGCAGAATGTGTGTGACACGCTTCTAGAAATAGTTTTAGACGGCACATTCCAGAATGGGTACGAATGAATGAATGACAGTTTGTTCATATAAAAAAACTCTTAAAAATCTAATTTCTCATGAAATTGTTTAATTCGACATTGTATTATTCTATGAGCACTAGCCCGCATGTGGCTCCTATTTAAAGGAATGGACTAGACTAAATAAATGTGTCTTTTTAAAGCCACCGGGTTTTCGGCATATACATGTTTATGTAATAAAAATAATAATAGAATGTATCGTGCTCACTTGTAATTTAAGGAGGTATTGCCTTGTTTACTTGACAGAAATTTAAATGATCCATACTGTCTGTCCACCACAAGAACCCTGTTTGACGATCGTCTATGTTTACGGCGGGCGTTATAGAAACCGGCTTCGTTAGGGAAGATCCATTTTGAATGGGTGAAATAGGAGGTAAGTCTGGAGGGGGGGGGAGGGTTTTCTGTTTCTTGGCGTCAATCAGTAGTGATAAGAAAAACTTGTTGCTCATTCGTCTTCTCGCTTTAGTCGCAGATGCACAATCTTTATATTCACTTAGCTTACTTCTTTTATATTTTATTAAAGTTTTATTTATCTTTTCTTTCGTAAATATCAATTTCATTTTATTATTTAATATTTTTTTATCCCTTAAATTTTGACGTCCTTCAAAATGCCTTTTCTATTTAAGAAAGCAATGAAATTAAAATCCTAAGCACGAAAAATGGTGCATAATATTGCAAGTAGTGATTCAAAATGATTCGCAAAGATTCAAAATAATGAAATATATTAAAACGTAAATAAATCCCAAATATATTTACATCCATGTACATAAATCAAGTAATACCCCCTGATTTTATGCAGAAAATAATAAGTAATCAATCGAAATATTAATGAAATATTAAAAAAAAATTTAAATAGTGCTGTTATGTTGAAATGATAAAAAAGTATTTTGTAAGAAATGTTAGAGAATAAAATGAAGGGTTGCTTTTAAACATCAAACAAAGTTCCATTGAAAAGTGAAATTTTTGCTACAAAGTTTTAATTTGCACTATATCCAAGCGCAATATATTTAATTAAAAAATATCGAGCTCCGGTAACAAATTTCATCATTAAATCATGAAATTCATGATATCTAATGGCTCGTCATGTTTAATAATAACAAAAAAATGTTATAAAAAAAGATAGAAATTTGAAAATTTCAAGTTATAGAATCAAAACTAAAGTAAGAAATCCTGTCTTTCTGAAATTTTACTCATTGAATACTTTCAGTATATATATATATATATATATATATATATATATATAACAACGCACAAATTAAATTTCAAAATGACAATAACAATAATAATAAAAATAATAGATATGATTTCAAAAATGAAATACATATTGGTATTTAGATAAATGAAAATTCCGATTTAGGAAATAAATTTTGGTAACGAATAAGTTTTATGTTTTTTATGAGAAATCCATTAAAAAAGTAATTTTAAAATATTCGTAATTTTCAAAAAATAACTAGAATTTAATTACTATGGATGGTATATCGCGTGAAAGTAAAATTTTCCAGTGTTGCTCATTTAGGAATAGTAGATCCTTTCAAAAAATTTCGGTTAATTCAAATAGATTTATTAGATTTTTGGCAACCATTTAATTGATATTCCTGGAACCTCACCAACATGTTACAGCATAGTTAAACTATCAGTTATCGAAATTAATCAGTAGCTGTTTTACCATCATGTTTTAATTGTTCGATCGTTCCTCTCACAAAAAGCAAGCACTGTTCACCCTCCACACCTGCCTGTACACCTTATCACTTAGTTCCCGGAGTCGATGAGATTCGACGAGGGGGCCGCTGCGATCGCACCCCCTCCCCTGTGGGTGGGTGGTTGCTACTGCTATTGGGGAGGAGACTCCTCAATTTCCAATGCAGCACTACCGCGAGCGGGAGTAAGGCACATGACTCCACTACTCCTTCCATACTGATCACCAACCACTCTGATATGTTGCTCGCCCAGATCAGATGCTTTCATCATACAAATATTCAACTTATTGCTTGACTTAGTTTGTTAGTGAAAATAACCAAAGAGAGGTTGTTGCTTTGTTGTGTGGAAAATTTGCATCTAGATAATTTTATGATATTTTGCTAAAGGATTCTTGATTTTCTTAAAAGGTAATTTTATAACCTCTTTGGAATTTTATTTCAAATGTTTATTTCATAAATATATTGTGGTAAAATGTATTCATTTTTAACTGTGTTTTTGTCCTTTATAAAGGTGATAATTTTGTATCTGTTAGGTTGTTTTGACCTTTCTGTAATTTATTTAGAAAAAGAATTTAAAGACAGCTAAAGTTTTCTTTAATTGATGTTTAATAAACTTATCAATATTTATAAATTTATTTTTCAAGAGATACTAATTGACATATTTTATTTCTCTGGTCTTACTATTCCCTAACTTTGATTAATTTTTTTATGACGAATAGATGAATAAATTTCTCTGAAAAATTTAGATTTAATACATAGAAATAAAGAGTTCAAATTTAGAAGTAATTAATTAATTTTTTTTGGTAATTTCGGAATTGTTGAATGGTTTTTTAGGTTTATATCAATTTTGTATATATTGATGCATTTTTGTAGACATCTTATAAGTTTTACAGATTATTTTGTTTAAAGCTTTTTTTTTTTTAAATAAGTCAAACAATTATTTTTTACTTATCTATTCGAATAAATAATTTAAAATATAAGAAAAGAATTTATGAATTTTTTTATATAAAAGTTTTATTTTACTTGAGAAATGAATCATATTATTTTTATAAAAAAATTTGCATTTTAAGTTTTTGAGAACTTTTTAATTCGAAACTTCGCGAGCTATTTAAATTAATTAATATTAAAATAGTTTTAAATCCTCTTTTAAAGCTTATTTATTATACGCACTTTTTAAATCTAATCTTAAGCTTTATCTTATTTAAGTATTAAGTAAATTATTTGAAGAGAGCTACTGTAAAACCTTTACAAAGAATACTTATTCAGCTTTTTTTGAGAATACAATATTAGTAATTTTATGTTCTCTCACAAAAGCCAATCCTGAAGTTACCACAAAAATCGGAGCCGTATTTAAAGGAAGGGACGAAAATCTGTAGATCTGTTTTCACGGCGGTTGAATTTAAGGAGAGGGGAAAACAACTTACTGGAATTGAAAGCCCTTTTTTTCGAAACATAAACCTTTACGTAAACTGGAAAGCTCGAGATTTATTGCGGGAAATCGTATACCATTTTGAGTCCTTTCTTCTGAACAAGAAAAGATTTTATAAGGATATTCATGTGGTTATTTTCGAACTGGGATTTTCCCGTTTTGGTGTTGAAACACATGCACACATACAATATGAAAAGTTTGCATTTTACTAATAAAAAAGTAATAAATACTAAAGTAAAGCAAAAGTAAAATAATATAAAAAAGTAATAAGATTATTAAAGAACGGAAATAACATGTCATCATATAAACCCTGTTTACAATAAATTTTGGTTTTAAAATCCTTATCTATTTCTATTTCTAAATTCGTATCATAAAAAATAATTTTTTGAAAAAATATTTAGATTTAATTATGATTAATAAATTGATTATTACATTTTATAAAAGTTTTAGGATTTAGAACTAACACCTTAAAACTGTTTTATTAAATGAATTTTAAAATATCAACAGAATGCTCCAGAAATATTTTTTCCCTTATTTGATTACTAATTTTCTCTAAAAATCATAGATGAGAATTTTCTTAAAACCGTTATTTAAAGTCAGCATTTCTGAATGTTTTTGTTTTTCAAGCAGATTTAATATTTTTCAGAGAGCCATTTAAAACTAAAAAAAGATAATACCATAATAAGTGAACCAGAACACATACATATTTGTATGTGTGTACACTGAAAAATTTACTGGCCATGAATTACTTGATAAAATTTAATCACTCATGGGCATTAATTGAAAAATAGCGATTAAAAAATTACAACTATTAAATTTTCACAATCGATATATATGGGTAACATATTAAATACAAGGCTCGGAGTTTGATGAATTTTATGACGATGACTTACAATCTTTTTTAATGATTCCTATTTTTACTTCTTACTATTATTTTGTATTGATCTTTCTTACTGATTGTCTGAAATAATTTTGATATTTTAAAACGTTATATCTCACTCTAAAATAGATTTTTATGAAAGTTTTATTTTCTTATTTTCGTATACCATTTTTAGTTGTAGTGCTTAAAATTATATATTATATTAGTTTCCAGAACTAAGGAATCTTATTCGATATATATTTTTCTTTGATAAAAAAAGTTAATTCTGATTTTTAAAAAATGTATAAAGGAAGTAAGTTATTCAATTATTTAATTATTATTTTTGAACACATGTAAACGAAATATTATAATGAATAAATATGAAATAATAAAACTAATAATATAAAACAAAAATCTTGTATATATGTGTGTTGCTATGTTGGAAGAGAGAGAGAGAGAGAGAAATAAATATAAACAATAAACATATAATTATTGCCTATATTCTTGAATTTCACTCAATGTTTAACAATTGATAAATTTTATACAAATTATTTTACTGTCATTTTCGAACCGAAAACACTAAATCCTTTTCTTGTCATTACTTGACACTTGCAAATGTACAATAAGTACAGCAGAATGTACACGTTTTACAATATTCTTCTGAAATTAAGTTGTTTATCATAAAATAGCTATTGAGAACGTGAGAAATAAAGAACACTAGTAATTTAAAAGTATCTATAATACGACTACTTGATTTTAATATGGAAATATTTTTTAGTTAAGTTAATTTAAGCTATAGAAGACATTAAAGAATTTTAGATTAGATTTAATAAAATTTTTTATTTGAAATATATTTTTATATAATTTTAATAATATAATTTAGTAAAATTTTAATGTACACTTGATATTTAACATACAAACTCAATGAAATAGCTTTACTCTTGCAAAAACTTTTTAAATTTTAAGTTCTCTTTTTCATAAAACGATAGATGAGAGCAATTTGTTTTAAAATTTTAACGTGATTTTTTACAATCTGTATGAATAAAATTAAATATAAAATAGATTAATTTACACTTTGCAGCTATTAGCACTTCCTAATATTTTAGTATATCCTTTTCTTACAGAAGTAATGAAAATACATATAAGAACTTTTCTATTACGAATACAATTGCAAATATAAATTCCTTTAATATTCTTGTTTTATTTGTTATATCTTTAAAGTTATTTTCCAATTCTATATTGTTTGATAAATTATCTATATTAGATATCCTAAACAACAATTATATGATATCGGTCTTTAAATATTATTGTTTATTTTAATGTTGATATTCGTTAGTTTTTTTAAAAATCGAATAAATGAGTAAATTGTTTAAATAGGAAATTGAGAAAAGTTACAAATTCATTTGCGATTTGTTCTAGAAAAAAGGTTAAATTCAAATAATTTTGTTTACAAATTATATATATATATATTAAATCTTTATTAGTGTAACTATATATGTAAATTTATCCTTTGATCCCTAGAGTTAATATTTGATATGAAAAATAATTTTTAAGCAATTTGGTTAATGTAATCTTTTTTAGAAAGTGCAAGTTTCTTTTTATTAGAAAAATCTTCAATATTTGGAACTTTTTAAATTATGAAATTAAATTATCTGTCACAAAACAAAATCGATGTGAAAAAAATTAGAAAAATAAAATCCTTATATTTTTAATGCTTATAAACTCAAAGTATTTATTTTATTAAAAACTGATTTCTTTTATTACATCTATTCAAACATATGGCTACAAATTCAGTTTCATTAATTTGAGAAAAAACTGTTATTTGACGATAATATTGCTATATTTTTTACTATAGTTTCATTTCTTAACTGAAGTCAATTTTAAAAATTAGTTTAAATTTTATAAAATCCTTAGTAATATTGTAGAATATTAATATTAGATTTTTAATTCTTGCTTTTTGTTCACAAACACACGTATTATTTAACCATCAGATCGCTTTTTTTTTTAAGTAAATAAATATACATTATTAACTCTTTTCCTCCTTTCATATTTTGTTTCCTTTCCATGTCAAAAGTTAATTTTCGCAATTAATTTTGAATTATGATTATTTTTCCGTCTGTAAAAGTTCGCTTGATAATTGTAGCAATTTCCAGGAAAATTTAACTTTCATAATGTGCGCATATTCTCTGAAATATTTATTTAAAAATATGTATTCTTAAAGTTTCGTTCAATTTGCTTTGTGCCAGAAAAAAATATTCTTGGTTATAATTTTAATTAAAATCATGTTTATCTTATACTAAACTATTTCACGACATAAAACACTAAACTTTACTGCATTAAATAGATGGAAAATAGATTTTCTGTTTCATTTAAAAATTTACATTTTAACAGAATCATAAATATTAAAATAGAGTTATATATTAGAATTTATTATGTCAGCAATAGACACTCGAGTTGATTTCATGTGTTTTAAACAGTGCTTATAAAATATGACAGTGAAATATGGAAAATGATACATTTCACTATTTTTATTATTGAATATTAAGAAAGAAATACAATTTAAATGTAAAATAATGCCCAACAAATATTTAAAACATAAGGATTTTAGATGTAGTATATATTATTATTTTTTTCAATCTGTTGTTAGTAAAATTAACAAGTGAAAACGTATAACAAATTCCTTTCTTCAAATTTACAGTTGAAGTTCAGATGCTCTCTTTAGAATTGTACAGATTTAGCTATTATGCCATAATAGTTTACACTCCAAATCCTACTTTTTTCTAGGAAATTCCATGTATTCTCTGTTAATTCTTTGTATATTTTTTACATATTAAAATGTTGTATCTACAAATTCTTATTGAAAACAAAAAGTCACAAATTTGAAGTATTTGGATATAAAAAATACTTTACCGGTCAAAACACGATTTTAAAAAATTTCTTAAAATCTTACAATTCTATTTCAACATTTCTCTTGTTAGATAAAAAGGATTCATTAGTGTCTAGTTTATCTACGACTACTTTGTAATCTTTTAAATGGTAGCATTTGATATTTTTTGTAGCTTTACTGAATTCCATATAATATTTTTTTTCCAAAATATGAATGAAATGAAAGATGTTAATTTTTTTTTCTTCCCAAAAATTCGTTTTTATGTAAAAATGATGTATACATATTAATTATTGCTGTCGTTCAAGTTTGTTTTGATGATTAATTGATTTTTGAAAAAGATTCATTTACGATTTTTGTATTAAATAATTGAAAGTTAAATGATTTATTATTTCAAGAATAATCTATTTTTCTAGGAGCAGTCAATATTGCATGATTTTTATAAGATATAAAGTGATATTGTTTCAATATTTAATTTCTGAATTTATGTTGATCAATGCTGGAATCATTTATTTAATTCATATCATAATATAATTCATAAACTGCGTTTCTTATCTTAATTAAAAAACGTAAAGAAAACAAATAACAAGAATGTATCAGTAAATGATTATTTCAACAATATAAATTTTTGCAGCTCATGTTTTCGTTTCATCAAGTATCAGGGATTAATTCCTGAATTTTTTTAAATTCTAATTCCTACATCATAATTTAAAATAAAATTTATTTTGAGTGGAAAGTAATTATTTTTTTTCTGACGATTTTATGGGTTATATTACCATAAAATGACATTTTATGTATTCTAACTGTAATTTATTTTTAAGAAATTTGTCTTTGAAAATTTTTAAATTCATCTATTTTAAACAGAAATAATTAAAACTTTAATAAGAATTTATAATTCAGACCTTCAAGGAAAGAAATTCAAAAAATATTTTCTTTTGGGTTTAATAAAATTGTTTTACGAAATCAAAATACGATATGCTCTAATCAATAGATATTATGTATATACTAAGAATATATATTATTTGAATGATATGGTGAACTAAATGACTGTAAATAAACTAAAGTAAGAGATTAATGGAAAAGGGAAAAATTATTAGATTGCCTTCATTGTCAGGAATTGTTTCAGACGAAAGGTATCTTTATGCATTTTGAGACGAAACTTTTATTTCTTTCTATAAAATATTACTGCAAAAGTTTTAAAATTAATTGAAAAATATAAATTAGAATATTTGAATGCATTTAAATAAAAAGTGTTTCTAAATTTTATGTAAGAATTTCTATTGATTACTTAACTTATACTTTATGTTTTAATATTACATTAATTAATTTTAAAAAATAAATTTGAAGTAGAATAGTTTCTCAATCGTTTTAAACAGAAATTTTTACTCATAAAATGATTAAATTTATATTATTGAAAGCCTTTAAAATTAAAAGAAGTGAATTGGCAATTCCATTAATTAATTGGTTGAAATATCCCACAATTGACACATCTTTCTGAAATACTCAGAAAAAAACCCAAATGCTATGATTTATTCTCAGCATTCCAGATATTAATCACACACATATATATATCCAATTATAGAATCAGTATTTATATAAACTTTCTGAAAAAACAAACAAACAAAAAAAAAAACAATGTAACGGAAAAACATATCTTTATGCTAACAGCTACAGACATACAAAAAAAATTTACAACGTCATTAGGAAGCTTCGCATAACAACAATCTTATGAAGTTGCATACTTAGATTCTCATAAAGTTATAAGGGTAGAAATTAAATTATGCAATGTTTCCTTTTGCATTAGTGTTAATTAGTTGAAATTTGTATAAATACCTCATTCTAAACAGCCTTTTAAAGTCGAGACTAAAATATATATATGTTTATTCTTGCCATTAGCAATTTTGTTTCTGTCACTCACTTTTATTAATATTTTATCAATCATTTTTAATTAAAAAATCATTTTTCACTTATAGTAAGTTTTTTGAATTAATAAAAAAATTCTATTATAAGATGTAACGTAATTTACAGGGGAAACTAGGTAAGATAACTGGGGTAGCATTACTGGCAAAAAAAAAAAAAAATGATATTTCCTTATATTTAGGATACCAAGCTGACAGGTATCATTAAGAAATTATCTGCTTTATACTTCATGTATCACAGTTAAATACGTAACGAAGTTTCGATGTTTGCCAGTATTTGATTATATGACCATTGTCAACAAAATACGGTGATTCGAACCTATAATCTTTAATACTGTTGAGTGATAATGTTTAGGTTTTACTTGTCTGTATTATTTTAGAACATTTATTCTTAATTGTAAAATAATGTACTTAATGGAACAATAATGTAACTATTATAAGAATAAGGTATTTAATACCGCCGAAAGGCTTTGTATATTAGCTAAGTTTCTAATAAATATTATAGAATCTATTTAAAAATTATAAAAGTTAAGGAGCAAATCTGTATGACTTCTATATGCATAAAATTGGCTTGAATGAATAATTTTAAAGAATTTTACGATGGTATAAAGACGGATTTTTCTATCAATAATATACTTCGTAGTTAAAGAGGAACAATTTAAATGTCGATTTATTTTTAATTAAATTTTGACAATTTTTTAATGGGCATTTCTTACCCCAAGAAATAATTACGTGCCAAATTTAGTAGATTCAATAGTTTGCCTTTCTTAATTTATAAATAGTATTCAGGCTATAAACATTATTATGCTACTGAATTTGGTATAAAAGAGTGTTTTCTCCAATTCAACAGGTGCTCATTGACGAAGGAGTTGTGTTTTGTGCATGTGTGTCCTGACCGAGGCACCCATGATCGGCCGAAGGTGGAGGAGGAGAAGGTGATCGTTCGTATGTGCTTCCTCGATAATACTTGCTCGAGTGCTGGAGCTGTGTGGGTTGGATCCCCACGGTGGTTTTGTGTTTCGGACGCCGTCCCTCCTTCGGTTCAAACTGGTGCGACTACAGGACACACGGGGGATGGATTCGCCCGAGAAGCTCAACGGCTTTCTCACCACCAACAATGGTAAGTGCACTTCTTTGCACACTAACAAGAACAGAATAAAATATGCTTTAGCATGTAAAAGCATCTTCAAACTAGTGACGCGTGATAATAAAACAGGGAAATGCAAATTTAACAATCGTCTAGAGGCTCCAAATCTTCGATTTTTTTTCTTTCATTTGTTTTACAATAACCTGAACTTGAAGTGAGGCATCTTAAAATCGAATGTCGTTCATTTTTCAAAGCATTGGTAGAATTACATATATATATATATATTTTTTTATATATATATATATATATATATATATATATATATATATATATATATTCTCGAGTTCGCTTACCAATTTGTGTGAATCAATTTTCTTCACAGTTGGCTGATTGATTCAATAATCAATAGTTCTGGAAACCTTGTATTTAAATATATTTTAAAAATTAAAAAAAATTACCTACCATTTTGAGGAAAAAAATTTCAATTTTTTGAAGTGAATTATCCAGAAACCAGAAAGATGACTTCCAATTATATGCTGCTTCATAACACTTTGTCTAATATTTCCAATTTAAAAACTGCACTTATAAAGAGATAATAAAACTTAATAAAAACATATTCGGTATTAGAGATCGGGAAAAAAAGGAGACCCAGATTTGAATTACATATGGGGTTTATAGAAATGAATCCGATTCTTTTCAGAGCATTGTCTGCTTCATATCCAATGCTTGAAAGTTATACTAATCTTTTTTAATGCTCTCTGTAGATAATCGAATAAACCAAAAACGCATATACACTATCCGCTAAAGTTCTACCACTATACAATAATTTACGAACGGCAAAAATTACTGCCACAGATTTGGTGTCTATGTTTAGTAAAATGACCATGTGCTGTACTATGAAATTAATCACAGCGCCGCCTGGTGGAAAACAATGAAATAAGCATTTCTATCTCAAAAACTGTACTAGGTACGGGGGGAAAGTCAGAAACAAAATAGTAAAGCGTATTTTTTTTATTTAATAAGAAAATGCATCTTGAGTGCAATAATGCTGATGATAAAAATGTATAAAGCAACCTTTGTTTTAGTTCGATTACACCAGAAATGTGTTAGAAATAAAATAGAGCAATTAGTTATCACCAGTTACTTTTATTTTCAGGAATTCAAAGCGCTCCTCACCATTAATGATTATTGCTATAAAATTATATTTTCTGCTGTTGTCATGATATATTATGCCACAGATCTAAAAATCGGACAAAAGAAACCCATATTTTACCTGTTTTGTTTTTCGTATTATTAAGCTCAAAGTTTCTTTTCGAACTAAATTGAAGATGCTTTGCAATTTTGTAATTGACTTTTCTCCTATTTTATACTGTTTTTAGAATATGGACGCCAGCTCTGATATTTGTCACTAGGTGGCATTGTAACTGATCCCACAGTGTTGTGCATGGCCATTTTACTATGCAATGACATAAAGTATGTGGCAATATTTATCGCAGTTCTCAATTTAATATGGGACAGAAGGACTTCAGTGGGCACTTTGGATAGCAGAAATATCTGTAATATAAAAATTATTTTAGATGGATATCTGAAAAAATCTACAAAAATAATTATAAAGCTATTTTGTGTGTGTGTTATTAATTGAATATCTCATTGTAAATCGAAGCCTTAATTTGCTTTTGTCAAAGAGAGAATAGATAATCGAACATAATATTTCATTCAAGTCAAATTTGTGAGATATCAGGGTATGTAATTATGCTATTTTATTCCGTTTAAATCAGAAAAAGGGATAGTTGAAAAACGTTCTGTCTATAAATCTCAAATATACGAGAGTAGGTAGTATTAGTTTGATTCAAGGGATGCTTTAACAGAAATAAAAAAAGATTGAAATCTATTTGTACCATAAATAATTCAGTTTGCACAAACGTCATCTGTGAGTTTCTGCAAATAATTAAGAATTTTTTTAAAAAAAGTAATTGAATCTAAAGCCTTTCACAGATTTTTTGTGGTAAAAATGTATATATACTTTTTTAGTTTTATGCATAATATTATCAATGCCACACTTATATATTAAACATTTTTAATAACTATTTAACTAAAATTTCACAAGCAAAAAAAATTATTTTAATGAATCATTTTCTTTGTAACATAAAAAAAAATTGTATGAAGAAAATAATAAAAATTAAACTTAACACATTAAGAGAATTCCCTCAAAAAAATGTTTCAAAACTAATCAGTAAATAACCATCTTATATTCATCAGTTTCTGAGATTTACTATTCAAAGATAATCTGAATAATTTTTAATGCCCTGTTCAAAGGGTCATTACGTACAAATCAAAACTTTAAAAAAAGTCTCAAAATATTTTGGTTGGAACCTTATAATCATTAGAAAAACATATTTTGAAAATTTAATTCATTTAATAAAATAAGGAAGAATTCCTCTAATAATTTTCAAATTAAATATTTTAGAATTACTGAAAATAAATGTATTTATGATTATGTGAGGCAAATGCCCTAAAACTGAATGAACTCATATTCTTTGAAATTACAAAGCTAGTCAGAAGTCATGCCACAAAAATACAAAAAACACCGGCGAAAATTCAACTAAAATTCCCGTGCTTATTGAATTACAAACAATAAAGCAACAATACTTATATTTTAAAAGGGGGCAAAATTTATATTTGTGCTGTAATATTTAGTGAAATTTTTACGAAATACTCCCAAACTCAGCATAATTTTTAATTAAGTAAATTTCTAATTGATTTTAAAAAAATCGCCCTAAAATTCTCCAAAAACGATTCCATTCTCAACCTTCAAAGCGTACGTGTGACAAATTTGGTAAATGTAAGTCAAAAGGTCGGGTCTGTAAAGACACGCACACGCACACGCACACACAAAGAGATAAAATAGTGTAAAAAAAGAAATCGTTTTAGCCATGTGAATCACGGATGTAGCAGGTATTTATACGGATTTAGAGAGAAATTTTGATTGGGAGAAAATGGAATTTTAAGAAATAGAGATTTAAAAAATTTAACCACAGAAAATGCAGTTTTGTTAGAAGAGATGATTCTTTATTATAATTAATACCTTTTTTTTGTTACTTTCACAACAAAAAGCAAAAGAATATAAAATTTAATACTCGTCTATTAATATTTTGTATATTTTAATTTTAATTAATTCGCCGCTGATTAATATATTAGCCAAGGGGCTTAATTAATCCATATATAATTTGGAAATATAATTTAAGGTTGAAAAACAGATACACTAACTTTTCCCATGAAATAAATAATCAAACATGATAAAGTGATTTTGTTTTAAAGTTTCTTTTTTTTAAATTTAAATTAAAATTATTAATGATTTGAAATCAATAAATTGAATATTGTATTGTGTTGAATGATTTAATTATGACAGAAACAATGAAATAAAATTGATAAAAATTATACAATCATTGAGCTGAAAAAAATGAAAAAATTTTATATTAAAATTACATAACAATCTATGTCAAATATTATTACTTTTTATTTTTGTTATTTTAGTTACATATAATTTTTTTCGAGTATCAAATCTTTTTTTATTTTTATAAACAATTATTTTTATGAGGTGTTTTATTATGTAAAATTTAATCTCCCATTTAAAAGAATAAATTCAAAGCTTTTCTTATATTTTTTTAATCAAAATTGTAGAGAAAATGTCTATTATTTTGGAATGTGAATCAAACAACTGACGTATTTTGAAGATCATAATATCATATTTTCATCTGTTTTAAATTGAAAGTTTGAATATAGCTTTTTGTTATAAAGTAGTAATAATTAGTTGATATTTAAATTTTCAGACGATGTTCCATCTTTAAACTAGGCTAACACAATAAAATTTTGAGCACAAAAATTACAGTATATTAAATAAACATAAATGCTGGTACCATAGGATTACAAGATTAATTCTCAATTTGACTGCTTTTTGCATTTTCTCTTATATCCATTCTCAGAAAAGCCAAAACTTCCTGAAATAATTGAATAATATAATACTTAGTTTGAAATTTCTAATGTTACAAAAATTATTTGCAAAATATTTTATAAAAACGTATTTTTAGAAAATGTTTATGTAATATTTTACGTACAAAATGTGATATAAGAAATAAGAATATATATTGTATATTCTTGAAATGTAAAATAAATAAAAATTAAATATAAAATTTCATTAATTTTGCATTTGAAAATTTTCATTAATTTTAAAAAAAGAGAATGCCACAAAGTCTATTACAAAATATCATAATTTCACGCATTCTACAATTTGTATTTATTCTACAAATTTTTCTTATAACTGTAATAATAATTCTTAATTGTAAGTAATTCTTATAATATAAATAATTGCCGTTGAAAAACACATTTAAAGATTTTAACTATTTCTAGAATTATAAAAATTAATTATGATTATACCTTAAATGCGATTCAATACTATATCCTCGTTTTAATTGTGATTACATTTGATTGGTTAATTGATACTTTTGATATTTATTTTGTCTTGCCTGCCATACTGAAAAAAATATTGAAATACCAAAAACACAAAAGCCACTCACCTTTTTTTAAAAAATAAAAGAAAGAAATACAAAAGAGATTTTTTTTTGTTCTAGTTTATGCCTATTTACATTGATTCGTTTATCCTAGTTTCAAAGAAGATAAAAATTGTTGTTACTTTTTTCATGGTTGATTTCGTTGATATTTTTTAGGATACATTCGTTTTGAATTGTTTGCTGAATATGAATTTGTTTAGATCTTTACATATTCATCCTTAAATATCTGAAGTTTATTGTACTATATTATATTTTGCTTCGTATCAGTATTTAAAAAATAGCATTTTATTAATTTTTGATTTAAAATTTGTATTTATGAATTTTAAATCTTTTTTTTTTCCTTTTTATTTAATGTTATTTTTAAAACCTTAATGCATTTTTAGCAGCCTATTATTGGTGGATATCATTTTTTTAGTCATATTTGGTATAGTTTTCGTAATTTATTTCAACAACAAAAATGTAAAATTACATTTATTGCTTGGTGTTATTTGCTTCATATTATTTATATTTCATCCTATTAAAAAATGGTGAAAATTATCAATCGTTCAAAAAATATGAGTTATCTGTATCCTAGTAAGATTATCCGTGTTTAACCTATAATTTTTATTCATCCATTTCTATTACAAGACGAAGGGAAAATTCACACGAAAAAGATACTTTATACAAAACAAACATCTTTGAATAGACACCCTCAAAATCCTATTGTACACAAACAAATAAACAGATGTAAACACAGTTACATTTGAAGGACACTAGACCAAACATGTCCTTGACCTCTGAAGAACGAACTCGTACTTTCTGTTCAGAGTTCTTATCAAATAAAAGGGTCGCTGCGGTAAAAGCATCGACCCCGCCTTCCTCGCCGTGCTGTCGGAACAGGAATCTGCGGTCCGAAAGCACGGGGAAGCTGGAAAGCGTAGGCGGTTATATGACGTTTCTCTAGCGGCATACAAGAAATAACTCCTCGGCAAATGTTGGGGGTCGGAATTGTATCATTGTTTGTTGCCAGTTGATTAAACTCATTGCTAGTTAGTAGATCGGACTGTAAAAATGTTTTGTAGTCTGAATAGAGATTTAAAGTAAAGCCGAATAAATATAAAAAATATATTTTTCTCAAAATTTTATTTTATATCGTTAGATCTAAAAACAAATAAAATACTGATTGTTTACATGCTTAAAGGTTCCTTACTAAGCATATTATTGATTACTGAACTAACGCGGTAACTTGGTAATTTTGTTTTAGCAATTTTCTTGCAATGGGATTTAGAGAAATACAGAAATACCTTTTTTTAATATTAATAAAAATATAGTCTTGTTTTGAAAAGATTCTAGATTTCCGCTAATTTTATAAAAGAATTCTAATCTCGTTTAATAGTTTTATCAGATTATATAATATTTCTTTCTTATCAGATTATATTATATACTTTCTTATCAGATTATATTAT
>JAPMOQ010042318.1:473399-527723 GCA_026543055.1 Argiope trifasciata | reverse complement strand
CTTTCTTATCAGATTATATTATATACTTTCTTATCAGATTATATTATATAATTCATACAAATTATGGTATTTTGCATTTATTATTTCCTATTATTTTTTTAAAAGACTTATAATTTATTATCATTATTATTTGCAATTATGTGTTCGGTTGAGATTTAAAAAATCTTTCCTTACAGTAATGAAATGTTTAAAAAGTTTTTACGATAAAATATTTTTATAGTGTTTGTTTATGTATATAAAGTAATAACTGTTTATTAATAATTATTTAATTTAAAACAAATAAATGATGTTTAATAAAAATTATAAATAAATTATTATGATTAATTATTATAATTCTGAATTTTTTTTTTCAGAAATAGAAAGATTATTTTTGTTGTAAAATGTAAAAATAATAATTTCATAATAGAAGCTAAAAACTATTTATAAAACATACTAGGAAAAAAAATGTTGAAAATCAAAGAAGGAAAATGTTTTCAGTTGTCGAGTTTTGTAAAATAAATTTATCTTTTAATACCTATAGAAGTTTTCGTTCACATATTCTTACAATTACATGAATTAGGATTTTTTTAATAAATTACAGATGGAAGTATAAGTTGCATGAATGAAATTCATCTTTAAATATCTTGTAATTGCTTAACTCCGAAATCAGAAATAATAAAAACAGTTTTAAAATGGATTCACCATAGTTAGATGAGACTCTAATTGATGTGGAAATGAATCTTCCCAATCTATCTTCAAATTAGCTTTTGTAAATGGATCATAGTAAATGTTTAAAGTTAATCTTTAGAATAATTTCAAAATTCATGTCATTTACCTGGATAGCAAGATTTAACATTGCTTTTTTAGGTCATTCAACTGTTGTATGTTACCTAAATGAGCTTTACCATTGTTTTAAATAAATATAAAAAAACAAATATATAAATTAAAATTATTGCATAAATTAATACCAATTCTACTATTTTTTCAAATGAAAAACAGTTTTTATCCAGCATTTGTAGATTTATATATTTTTTCAAATTTTAACAATGGCCGAGAAATTTGGAATCGAGCGAAGTTTCTACTCTTCATTATTTATTCGTCATAGATTCATCATTCATGCCTTAGGTAAAACCTCATCAGTTTTCGAATTGTCTTAATTATTTGTTGTATAATACTTCATTTCTTTATTTTAAAAAATCCTATATTTGTTCGAAATTTTCTTAAAATTTAAATTGTAGTAACACAGTTCTTAAGAACTTAGTTATTAATTGCATATAAATTTTGCTATTTCTTTAATTTATTAAACAAAAATTAAATAACATTAAGATTCGATGATTCTAACGTATGATATTTTTATTCATATGATTTTCTTTAGAGCATTTTTAGTTAATTTCTGAAAAACGAATTAAAATATTTCCTTATTACTTAAAAACGTTTTTAATTTTGTAATAAAGTTTTGCTTTCAGTCTTATGTTTTGTGAGAGATACTCATACACAATTAGATTCCAAACTTGTATCCTTGAAATTTGAGGACTCATTTTAAGGACTCTAAGAGACAAAATTAAGGTAACGAGGCAATAATTTAACATTAACAAATAGCAATTCAAGTTACTTCCTAAAAAGCATTAAACAATTCAAAATTATAAATAGATTAAATCATTCTGTTTTAACTTATAAAAAATGCACAACCAAGATCGTGTAGGTTAATTTATGAAATGTTAAACATTTAAAGAAAATCAGTATTACAGTTTATTAAACACGATACATTATATAATATATTGTGTGGAGTTTGATAGTTATACCATATTTTTAAGAAATGTAAAACTTTATTAAATTTTTAAGTTTGTTTACATTTGAAAAAATATAGAGAACTAGTAAATTAATTAAGCTTTCCAATTATGAATGATAATTATGAGAAACCACGATTATCCAGAAGGAGAATGAATCCAAGAAGAATACATATTTCATATTATATATTATGCTTTTTATTAGAGAATGTTTATAAAATTTATTCTCAAACATGTTATAATTACGCACTAAGGGAAAAAATAATATATGGAATTAATTATAAGGGTCTTAAATATAATCATCTTCTATTTCATCTAAAATGAAAATATATTTAAGAAATCAAACTTTAATTAATCGCTGATTTATTCTTCAATCTTTAAATTTTGAATTTTTAAAAATCAATTTTGAATAATTTATAATTAATTAATGAAACAATTATTTATTGCAATGGGGATTTAAAATTTAAAATATTCTAATAAGAAAATAAATTAAGAATTACTTATAATATTAGCATTCTAGTTTTTGAGATTAAAATCAGTTTTAAATTGCATTTTTTCAAACATTGATTCAACTGTACATTATAAAAACTTTCAAGTAAAATGTTTTCGTGTTATGAAGACCGTTTTCCTTCTATTTTTAGATTTTGTACGTTTGTTTTGATATTATTTACAGCCTAGTACTAAAAATTTTAAAAGAAGAATTTTAAATTTCAGCTAAAATATTTTATATGATCATAATTAGTATGTTATTTTAGAATTTTCGGTTTTGGTTATTTTTGTTAGATTTAATTCATAATGAAATTTTTATATCGGTTGAGTGCAGATAGACTGGAAGTCATTTCAAGTTTATTTAATTTTGTGGGGGGGGATTCTTTAATAATGTTTATTCTTTCAATAATATTTCATTGAGATTCTTATTTAATAATTCAATGAAATTGTAATTAAATGGACAATACTTATTTTAAAATCAAGCGATTCTATCTATTTTTGAATAAAAATAAGATTTACTCAATAATTGCCTTTTTATTTTTTATAATTTATTACCATTTTATATTTAGTTCTTTTGAATTAAAAAAAAATAATTTGACGAAGTTTATCATTGAAAAAACGAGCCACTTCGTTGCACCGACTTATAAGAAATTATAAAAAATTCCCACAACTGTGTATATTTTATTTCAAAAAGTTATACATAGTGTAATGTCTATGTAAGTGTTCCATGTAAGTCTGTGTTAGTGCTTTTTCATACCTTAGAATTTGCAATTCTTTTTGAAAAGCATCAGTAGCTATTATTGTTCAAATAATAGTTTTTCCCACCCTTAAATTCTTTTCCAACTTTGCACACTGCTCCTTAAATTTTATTGCTTTACTTAGACGAGTCAAATTCTGGAGCATACAACTAAGTATCTTACTTATTTGTATTATTTTTGAAGATTTCCATTCAATATGGGTAATCTGAAATATCCTAAAAAGTACCTAGTTTTTATTCAATACCATGAATGAAATGTTCGTAGTATGTAACATCAATGGACACTCCCACGCAATCAAAGCTTCCGTTTTTTCTCTTGTACCTTCAGAGGAGTTTAATAATCCATTTACAAATCTGTTACAAAAAGCCTGAATGCGCCAAAAAATAACTCACACTTCTTTTTTGTTCATGACTGTAGCTGGTTCTGCTCTTCAAGTGACTCAGCCGCAAAGCGAGCCTTTCGAGAGCAGTGATTGTGTTTGATTTCGTGGCCTGAAGCCACCCGTTTAACGCGTCAACGCTTTTGGGGCACTCGAGGGCCCCGCCGTCACTAGGGCCCTCCGAAGGTGTTGAAGTGGGGAAACAATCCCACTTTTAGGAACCTCCCAGTACCGGACACTCGGAGTGTAGGAAGGCACTTCTTTGTGCGTGGGAAATTGTTGTGTACCAGGGACTTTCTCACCAGTGTCTTTTCTCCTAAAGTATAAGCAGCATATGTGTGCTTTGAGCTGACGGTGTGGGAATTGTGACCGAAAGCACCTCAAAGGAAACTTGGGTTGAAATCAAGCACAATGAATTATTCTGTTTTGTTGTAAAAGCAGCAGCATTGTGTACATTATTTCGAAGGAAAAGTTTATGAAGATGATTTATAATCAGTATCTAAATATTACTGCGGTTTGAGAGAAATGCGAGCATTTAAAATGCTATCTTTTTTTAAGTTTCACTGAAATGTAGGTCTTTTATGATAATATTATTCTCAAAACAAAAATGTTATTTAAAAAAATCTGCACCCAAAAATGTCACACTATGGTATTTGCCATGTTTCCTTTCATATACATAGAAAGGAATTAAAAATTAAATGATACAACTTACCCCTCTCATATTTAATTATTTTCAGTTTTTGTTTTGCAATTATTTATAAGTTATAAATTTATTTGTCAATTTGTATGATGTCTTTATTTTTTAAAATATTTTTTTGCATTATTTACTGTTTATCTTTTGTGGAATACTTTGGATACTATCTTTTCAATGATTTCGGTATCTACTAAGTGCATATTTTAAAATAAATCCAAATTTTGTTTTCATGCGATGAATATTAATTTGATGATAAAAAATTAATATTATATTTAGCATAATCATTTTTAAAGATTTATGTTAATATAATTTTTTCCAAAGCTATTTATAGTAATAAATTAGTGAAGAAACAGAACTCAACATACTATGCAGATCGTGGCTGCTTTAAAAAGAGTTTTCTAAAGAAATCGTAATAAAATTAAACAATTTCAGTTTTTATGTACTTGTTGTTTATTAATTATTATAACACTATCAGCAGCTTAACGTTTTTGCATAAAAGTATATCTTATATTGAGTTAAGCTCAAATTATTTTTCATAAATTCATCGAGGTAATTTGTATTGAAATGTAATGATAAAAAACAAAGAGACTTGAAAAAAAAAACACCCCTATAATTTTAATTTTTTTGCAGAAAACAACAACAACAACAACGAAATAGGAAACCTAAAACAACGTATTTTTCTCGTTTCTGTTTCCACTAGTACATTCCAATCGTTCTGTTTATTTTTATATGATCTTAATTTTAAAAAATTCCTCTGAGCTAGCTGAAAGGCAAAGGTAAATTCATCAACATCTCAGTAACTATCCGGCAATATAAATGGTTGATGTTAGAAGCAGTCAAAATGAAAGTTTGAAAATAAAATCGCTTTTCAATCTCTCTTCTAGGATATTACAGTTATCGAAAAACTTTAAATTAAAAAATTCGTATTAATTTAAATAACTGCTTTAATTTTATTATCTTCATGTGTAAGAAAATTATAGCGAAAGGAAAATTTCAGCCTCATGCCATTTCGATCGCCTTTGAGATAGAAAGGCCAATTATTACCACATCCGAGATTTTTGCATCTCTAATAACATATTTCAAGATAGTTAAAATCCAAATAAATCTATACTATAAGTCTTAAATGCGAATCAATAAATTATATTATGGTTGTCATAGCGCCCAGTTAAAAAGAAAATGTGAATATCAACGAAACGTGAATATTAACGATATTTCTAGTATTTTTTTAATAATCCCAATCAATTTGGCTGGTTAATGATTCATATAAATAAAATTCTTCTGTAATTAAATTTTTCAGAAATTATGGAAATCTTTATTTTGAATGAAATTTAAAGTTTAATACTGTATAAAAATATTTTTGCCTCTGCCACACACACCCGCGCGCGTGTAAAGTTATAAAAACTGCAACTGAATTTCATTCCTATATAAAATATCACCTTGTCTAATAACAAAACCAATTGCCACCTGCCAAGGTAAATGTACGATGGATTTAACCTTCCCATTTTAAGCCCATTTAAAGTTTTTGACCCCTGGACTAAAACAGCTCTCCCAAAACCATTCTCGCGACGTCTTACCGGATCTTCTCCTGTCTTTTCTAATTGCTATCGATGGCCATCCGGATCGTGGTCAGGGAATCCTTCCTTGAGACCATAATCCGTCCACTCCCTGGCATCCCACCATTCCACCACCCCTTTGCTAAGCCCTACATGGTCTCTGACAAGAGGACGAAGACGTCTGGTTGATGGATGGTTTTAAAATATAGGATTGCTTCGGTTTTTCGGGCAGGAGAACTGAAAAATGAGATGACGTTTTTTTTTTTTTTTTGTCTTGTGAGGGGGTTGTTTGGACGGTGTTTCTTGGGGATCGATAAATGGACACGTAGCTTTAAGATGTGGGTGTGGATGGAAGTTGTAGCTGAGTTAGTATCGCTTGGTGGTACGGCTTATTTATCTTGAGGGGATTTTAAAGGATTTGAAATGGACAGATTTAAATGAAAACTAAGCCTGGTGGGAGTTTGGATCTTAAAAGTGGGCACCAATTTCGATTAACTTCTGACAGAGATTTTCTGCTTTTACAAGTTTCTTTGTTAGTTTTAATTTCTGTCGCTTTTCAGTGAGTTTTTTTTCTTCTTTTGGTTATCAGCTTTCCGTTTTTAAATGGAATTTTAAATTGAAAATATCTGAAGAAACTTTTTTTTTGTAAGAAAGTTATTATTAGTTGGTTAAGATTTCAGATCTTGTTTACAAACTTAAAGTTTTTAAGTATTACGAATAATTTTAAATCGAATGGGTTTTTTTTTAATTTTTATTCTACAAATGGAATAAAATTAAGTAAGATGGATGAAGAGATAATTTGCTTTTATAATTTTACTTCTTTTCATCATTTAAATAAAAGGTAAATATGGAAAAAATATATAAATGCTAGAATATTAATAAGACAGAGGTGGGAACCTAGCTGATATCAAAGAGGAAACGTTTGGAAAAAAAAATCTAGTTTCGGAAATATAAGAAACTGAAGAAACTAATAATAAAAAGATGCTATTCATTTCTGATGCATTTTTGAAATCTAAGGAAACTTCAATTTCAGTTATATGAGTTGTATAAATACCTCATATAACTCATTCATAAGAGTGCTAATGTTATTTAGTCAAGTCTATTTAATAACATTCGTCTATTTAATAACAGCTAGTCAGAGACGCAAAAATAGTTCAATAAAACAAACTTGTTGAAGCAAAGCAATAAGACATGACTATAACAAAATGATTTATTTTTGAATAAGGATTGGACAGAGAAATATTCCATCCCGTACTCTTTTGAATGTCTTATCAAACCAAATCGCTTTATTTCCAGTTTCTAATAAATCTTGAAACTTGTTCGAACTTTGTTTACTCTAAGAAATTCTTGTCTATTAGAAAGGCATCAAATTTCCTTTTGTAAATAACACCAATTTTACATCATTTCCCGCGAAAACCCTAGATAACGAAATGCTTATCAAATTCTTTTGGAGAAATGTTTTTCCTTACTCAATCCTCGGTTGACAGCAGAATATTACTGAAGATTTCTTTAAAAAAATTAGAAAAGAAGAAGGAAAAAAACCTGTCTTCATTAGTTAGTATTTTTTGAAAAATAAGCATAAATGCCTAATTCTTGAATGGATTGGATCAGAGGTTGCTTAAGATTTAGGAAAATGACATGCATTTCTTTATATAAATGTTTATTTTCTTTCATTGAAGTCTGACTTTGTATGGTAAAAATTCCGTTTTAATACTTTTACCTTTATTATTCTTAAAAATCTACGATGAGCAAATTATTCAAAATCTACTATGCGTAAATTATTCGAAATATTCTATAAAAAAATTATTTAAAATAATTATGTACCAATTATTCAAATTCTTCTATCAATCTAAATCACGAGACAACCTCTGAAATGTGTTTGCGATTCCCTTTCAGCTACAGAAAAGGATGTGACAATAATTGTGCTAGACTGTTTTGTAGTTGCATAACCTCATCTGTATTTGAGTCGAAAAAACATAACATACGATTGAAGTAAACCTGATTATAAACAAAACTATTTACTGTGAAAATATTAAACATTGAAATAGCTGAAACAAATTTTATATTATTTCTGTGATCTAATATTTCAGATCTAAATGCTAATATTTCAGGAAAACTTGTACAATCCATGATTCAAGGTTTAAAAAATCCTTTGCTTTCCCATGGTTTAAAGTTTCCTTCTCTGTTGCGGCTATTTTAAATTAAATTATAGGAGTTGAACAAAGTAAATATTCTAGGACACCACCTTATTGCCACACAATGAAGGAAGACCAATTTTTGTCGTTTCAGAGAGTTTCCCATCCTACCCTAATCACTTTATCTACGATTTCAAACGAGGCATGAAATTCATCCCGATTTTGCTCCCACTTCCCGGAATTCTGCCCCTCCAGAAGATCCTAACTCCCTTTCATAAATAACCCCAGCTCTGTATCATTTGCTGTAAAGAATGTGGCTAAATATTCCAGAGTAGACGAAAGCATATCAAATTCTAAGATACCATCCACAGCGGGAGTAAAAATCCCCTGCCACCCCCTTCCCGATCGACGCCAAACAGCTTATTGGCGATCTCTCCAGGAAAATAAAAAGGAAAGAAAAAAGCAATAATAGATCTTCATCGGTTTGCACTAGTTCCCCCCTGCTCGCCAAATAAAATAAGCCAAGGCATACTTTTCTTCGTGGAGTAGTTCTTTCCTTTTTCTCTGGAATCGACCCAAAACATTCGGTTGGCTGGCTGGAGGACATTTTATTCCCGCCGAATGTTTTTCTTTGGAAGGCGGGAGATCGTAGTTTTATGGAAGTCCGAATTTCGGAATCGTGTTCATAAGTGGTGGATTTTTGGCATGTATATGAAGTGTGGTCCGTCCCCGGATGCCTTGTCCGAAAAAGAGGGTTTATTTTAGACTCGGGGAGTGATAAAATTTTCTTTCGTACCATACCATAATTCTTATAATTGGGTAATAAAACTTTGAATTGAGTTATGGTTTTTATATTCTAAACAGAGTATTTTGTTTGCGGTATTCACAAACTTATTATCTTTTGGTTGGTTTTGAAACGAGTGTCATAAAAGATAAGTCGTATTTGTTTATGCTACCTGCTGCTTTTTTTTTTCGTCATCAAAATATTCTTTTGACATTAAAATCGTATTTTATTTAACTTTGACAAATAAAGTAGTTTTAATAAAAAAAAAGTAATTTAAGTTGTGCATAGTCTGAAACAGTTTGTAAGCCATTACGTGAAAGTAAAAGCAATTAAATCTTAAAATGATTCAAATGTTTAAGAAGAATGGTAAACGGAGGGAGTCTCAAAATTAACGTTAGATCTGAATTTGTCAACATTCGTGAAAATTAAAGAATTAACAACCCTATTAAAAACCATTTGACAACTGATAGTTTAGGATTAGTAAAAATGTATCATTACACGATAATATAACGTGCTCCCATTGTCGAAAAATATTTAAAAAATACCAAATGTCTGATGGTTACAGTTTAAAAATTTGGGAATTGCCCCCAAGATTATATGATTTAACACCATCGGAATTCTTTTTGTGGAGTTATTTGAAGTCAAGGGTGTATGCCAACAAGAAAACAAGCATTTTAGGTGGAAATTCACGGCTGTATCAACGAAATTCAACTATATTCATGCAAAATTGTCGTGGAAAATTTCGACAAAAGAGTGCGTATGTCCTACTACTATATGATTCAATAACAATATAACAGTTTAAAGAAAAAAAGCTTTTTGTATAATTCAAATCTTGTTTTAGTGAATTATTCTATCGCGTGAAGCTCCATCTATACAAAACCTAAATTTTCAGCTGTGAAATAGTTTTTTAGTGGAGTTTACAATCCTTTACTGCACGAATGGTGGAAAATTTAAATCTTGCTTTAATTTTAAGACCTTATATAACTTACTGGATTTCATATAACTTACTCAAGGATTTTAGCAATGAAATGGAATCATAATTTTGTAAAAATTATTAGTTAGAATTTTATTTTGGAATATGAATTACCATGATTTTTACAAGGGAGGAAGTAACTATTTCTTTAGCAAACAATTAAGAAAAAAAAAATTATAAATATAGAATACAGTGAGATTTAAAAAAAATTCATAGTTAAATCTAAAATAGAAGTAAAATCATCAAAAGGATGTTGATAAATTTAGAAAGTAATTTAGCTTTCTAAAGATCTGACAGGAGATCTTTAAAATAATGATAACAATAAATTGATTCATAATTGATAAAATAACTTATTGACAAATACTGATCCATAAATGAACTATTCATAACCGATTTATAAATGACATATTCATAAGATTCATAAATAACTTTTTCAAAATTAATAAAATATTTGATTTATAAATAACTTATTTCTAATTGATAAAATAACTAATTCACAAACATTGATTCCTAAATGATTTATTCTTAACTGATAAAATAGCGGATTTATAAGTACTGATCTCAAAAAAAATTATTCTATTTCATGATTCACATGTTAAATTAACAATTAGAAACAGCATTCATAACCTAAAAAATAATGTATAATGTATGAAATACTGGCATTTTTTTAGACTGCCCAGGTATATCGTTTAGGCAATAAAATATGAGAATTATTTTGATGTATTTCACATTTTTTCTAAGCATGCAATACCTTTATATTTCATAGAATGACAAATATTATTTAGATAAAGTTTGAAAATAATTACATGATAAGGACGGATTTGAATTATTTGCTTTCTGCAGATGTATAAAGGCTATTAATAATAATAAAAATGTATCAAAATTCTTTATTTAGAGTGAATACATGAAAATAAATGCTACATGAAACAAATGAATCGACGATTCATTTCATACTTGACAAATTAGTATTTGACATCATATAGAATGTATAAGAAATGCTTAAAAATTTTTATAAAATTCTTGTAAAATTTATGGATATAATTATACATGTATAAATGAGCATTTTTTATACAGGTAAAATTTAATTTAAGTTTAAATAAGTTAATTAGTTTTAGAGAAAAGAAAAGGAAAAGATTTAGAGGAACCATCAGAAAAATCTTGTTAATGAACATTTCCAAGTACTTTTTGTTTCAAACTAGCTGATACCCGGCACGTTGCTGCCGCAGAAAAAAAAAATTAAGGGCAATTAATCAATAATTTGGCAATCTTTTATCGAAATTTTATGAACAGTACGACAATATGGGAAATACGAACAAAAAATATTCATTTTTATACATTAGATTTGTGTATTCTTTTAGAATTGTAAAAGTTGGTGTTCTTTCAGAATGGTAATGAAAGAAATTATTTATTATATCTCGTGATTCTTTTAATATTCAGAATTCTCAAATTTAATTTTAGAAAATGTGATAAAAACATCTTGTTTTAAAATTGATTAAACATAGAAAATATATTTATACCATAAAATCGTTAATATAGTTGGAAAAATAGTTTTTTAAAATTAAGATGGTGTAAAGTTATTTGTACTACAATATTTTTGTTAGTTACTAAGAAAAGCGCAAAAATTTAGTTAAAATTAAAAAACCTCATGGTTGATTTCCCCAAAATTTTCTTATTTCTTAGAGTTGTTACCACTGAGATTGATTTGCATGACATTTGTGTAATATGGCTACAAAATATTAACCTTTAAATTGGATTTAGCGTTCCTACAGAATCCATTGTCACCTCGGCATGTTATTTTTTTGATTGATAACTTGATAAATAGATGCGATTGAGATTCAAATTCTTTTATTTAATTTTAGATCATTGTACTATCCCTATAACCATGACGTAGGGTGTAAACGATAAGCTTACCAAGTTTCATCGCAATCGGATAAACGGTTTAGGATGGCATATAAATAAAAATGAATTTTTGTCTGTATAGACAAACATTCATTTTTATTTATATAGATGACTTTTATAATAAACAATTACTGCATTTTTAAAAAATCCTTTTAGCCACATTTTTAATCCTTTATGACCTTTGATTCGTAACTCATTTCCAAAACATATTATGCTTATAAATACTAAAGTAAAATCATTATAATATAAAAAATTATTCAATTTCTACTTAGGTCAACAAATAATAATTTTATTTTTGTATCGCATTTTATTAGATAATTATCAAAAAAATTATTGACTTTTGCAAGAACTGTACACGCTCTCACCTTTTCACCCTCACTTTAAAAATTCTGAAATCCTTTCATTTTTACGAGCCACTGCCTGTTGATTTCTATTTTCATTACAAATTGCTAAAACTCCATTTAAAATATTAAAAATTAATAAAATGTAATTAATTAATTAATATTTGAAAAAACTATATTAAAAGCAAGTGTCATCCACTGCAAGCTTAAAAAATGTATCTGAACTTGAGTGGATGAATAAAAAAATATTTTATTATGACTGAAAAATTGAACAAGATACATAAATATATGCATATAGGAAAAGTGTGAACTAATAATAGGAATTGGAAAAATATCATAGATAAGGATTGAAAGATTGGATACATTAATTATAAATCTTTTTGTGATTTAGTATGTTTATTTTTAGTGCGATGATGTCATATTTGTTAAATAGAGACACTGAAATGGTATTTTTCTCTCCTCATATATCTCTAAAATGTTGAACTCTTGGTTAACAGATTAAAAATTGTTTTTTAAATGATTTTGAACGTCTTTATTTATTTATTTAAAATGATGTATAAGCTCATCTTTAAATCGCTTCATAAATTTAATTTTTATTAAAAAATAGAAAAATATATGTGAAGACATTCAATTTAGTTACATTCTTATAATTATATAAATAAAGAAACAACTTTATATTTAAATACAAAAAAAGACAGACATTAAATATGAACAAAAGTCTGTTTCACATTGTCTAAATAAAATCTAAAGTTTAAAAAAATATAACATTTAATCTTTTTCCAGTCGTATAAATTATTCCTCTGATTTACGCTCAGGTTTAAATAATCTTCTATTTAAAAAAAATCCCTGAAGAAACGACAAAAAAAAAAAGTAAAAAAAAGGAAGGAAACAGTCTTTTTGTTTGATAGTTGAAAAAAGTATTAAATTAACCCCAATCAAAAGTAATTTGACATTCCAGTTAGAAAAGAAACTCTAATTAACTTCGCTTTGCAAATTGTAATTAATGAAATTCTTCAAATCCTTTTTAAACTTGGAATTCACTAAATCAATTAACTGTCGAAACTATTTGATGTTTCTTCAACTTTTCTATATTAGAGGTGATTGTGAATTCAAATAGGAAATTGCTTCCACAATTTGATTATTACGGAATTTTTTCGAAACTTTTTATTTATTTCCAAAATGTTTTATATTCTGTATAGAAGAAATTAAGCAAAAGATACCAATTGATAATGATCTTCAATTCCTTCTTTTGATTCATTTTATAACGAATCAGTTCCGGATGTATTATTTTAGGAGGTCTTAATGTAAATATGGGGATTATTTTTTTTCTTCCAAAAATTCAAAACCAGATGTTTTTGTTCGAATTTAAATTAATTCTTTATAAGTAATTTAGAATAAATAATTATAATAAATTTTGGGATACTGTAATAACAAAAGGCTTAGTTGCAAATTGCTATTAAAAACATTGGTTTCAGAAATAAAAAATAGCCATAAGGGAAATTGAAAATTAATTTTAAACAAAACGTTAAAAAATGGATAAAATATTTCTTAATACAATCTGAACAGTTTTTAATCATGCACTTAATTATTATAAAACACTACAATTTATATAATTATAAAATAATAATATAAAACAATATTTGATTTTAATCAGAACAATTGAATTGCGCAGTATTTATAATTAAATCAAAGTACAGAATTAAATTTCACTCATACACATCTTGCGGTCTGGAGGGCTATGGGTATTTGTCTGTCTTTCCAGTTTAGTAATCCAGTTTGGACTAATATCAATTTTATTTAATCGAATGTTGCAAAATTATGGCTTTCAGTTTCTCATAATTATTACCTGAAAATTTAATTACATTATCGTGAAAATTTTTTAACACGATTTTATATATTCAAACATAAATGAAGGAAAAAAAAACATTTTTTCCCACTTTTCCTTTCGAAATCGAATTGTTTTCTTTTGTTTTATTAATAATTAGAAACTGATATTAAAAAATGAAAATGCATACTTGCTTTGTCATGAATTTTTGTTCTAATAAAGAACAGCAGAAGTTTTCCTTATATTAAATGTTTTATTAAATTATTAGTTTCATTGTTGAAGATTTATATACACGAAAATGCTTGCGAACTTTAAAATGTTTAAAATAAAAGAAACAATGAGCTTTGCTACTTTGAAAAAATTAATAATGTAAAGAAAATAAATTTAAAACTTATTCCACGAAAAATTTCAGATCTGATCAACATTAAACAAATTTTGAGCAATACTTTCAATGAGAAATTTTATATATTAAAAAAATTATATTACATATCGTTCTGAAATTACCTATTATATTGTTCTCTATTTTCTGTATCTATATTTTTTTTTGTTAACTGTTGGAAGGAATTAGCATTTTTAGCCATAATATGATATTTAGAATGACAATGCGTTGACAAAATATTTTTTCTGTGAGAATCTTTTAAAAGTGTTAAAAAAAATCCTTTATAGCCTATATAATTAAACATAATAATGATGATGAGTCAGAAATGGTTCATTTAGGAATATCAGCTTACCCATCAAATGTTTTTAAAGAATTGTTTGATAATTTCATATAATAGCATAGTTAGTATACTTTGATTTGGACTAGAACGGGGGTCGGCAACCTATTACAATGGAAGAGCCAAAAGCAACAATTTACAAAATTTTCCAGTTTTTAAAGAGTCACTAAAATTTTTCGATTTAATATTACAGTAGAAGCTCCTTATTCGCGTTTTTACTATTCGCGGATTAAAAAAATGCGACCCAATTCCTATATTCGAGAATAAAATTTCTTTATTCGCGGATCTAATATGTACATGCATGATAATAAAAGGATTCCAATAGGTATCCAACCCAATATCCTTTGTAAATGCCGTCAAATGGACTATTAAAAAAAGTAAAATAGATCTTATTACAACTTTGTCTAAAGTATGTTTTTAAATGCAAACTGCAAACATAGCCGATATCGCGAATGGAATAGGACGAGATGAGTTCGAACAGTGATCAAGTGACATTCAGGTATTGCTTGCAATCGCAAGATGAAGATTTGACTGAAACCGACTTGGAGGAAATGTTAAATTCACAGCCCATTGAAGAAGAGGCTTCAACAAGCACTGGAAACGTGACATTTAATTAAAAAAATCTTAGTGAAGGTTTGAGAATTGCAATTGAGCTTCGTGATTTCTTTATGAACATTCATCCGCCTTTGGAGCGAAGTTTTATTTTTAAGAGGCAAATTGATAGTGCGACTACTGCGTATCAGTCTGAATAGAAGGAGCTTTTAAAAACTGTCAAGAAAGAGAAAATGGCAAAATTCTTCAAACCATTGCCCAAGCCTTAATCAAAATGTTCAAAAACTTCAATTAAATTGATATATATATATATATATATATATATATATATATATATATATATATATTGTCACCTAGGAACGTATCCCCTATAATCCCATATAAATTACCATCCGTATTCACGGTTTCTGTATTCGCGGCATATTTATGGAACATATACCCCGCGAATAAAGAGCTTTTACTGTATATTATTTGCTTACATATATTTGATTTTAAATAAAGGACATTAAATACGGAATAATCTTTATGCACATAAAAACACAAATGTAGATAGTTACATCAATGGGAGCATTGGCTTTGATATCTTTTGAAATTTGATTAAATTTGAGAAAAACAATTAATAGAAGCTGTTGAGAGAATAACTTTTTTAAAAGTTTTGATAATAAATTATTAATTTTTTGCATGGAACTGGTGAGCAGCAACTTTACATCTAAAGAGTCACAGGTTGCCGACCCCTGGATTAGAATATGAAAAACTTTTAGAAATACAGTTATAATTTCATTTCTACCATTAATATTAACGAATATTTTAAAATAATATTTTTGGTCTGATCAATTGTCAATGGATTCGCTTTAGGAGTGTGCAGTAACACAGACAACAGGCTTCAGTAACAAATAACGACTTTTTTTAAGACGAAGACATGAGTACACAGACAAAAAAATACACAGCAGCACTTGCAAAAAAACAGGCAGGCTACCGATAACTGTTCGCAAGTAGTTATCGGTAGCAAACAACCACAACAGCACAGAACTCAGCAAGAAGGGAGAATTCTCTTTGGTATTCACCTAGGGCACTCCAAATCCCAGCTAGTTTCCTGACTCCCCGTTTTAGCTACACTCAACTGCTCACTCACTACTGATCCTATTAAACAGTCATTGACTAAACATACAATACGACCTACATCGGCTTAGATTGCTGATCTTTTATGCCTTCCGGAACAGGGCACAAATGATTTTCAAACAATCAACATAATTCAACTCCTAGTAGTCTTATCGTCAAAATTAATTACTAAAAATTTCAGTACTATCCATCCAGTCACAGAAGTAGCCAAATTCATCGCCAAGCCCAGGTGTCATTGATCTAGCATGAGATCGGCAGTCAATAGAGCAATCCGTGAAACTATTTTTCCTACGATGGAACTAATTGTTCGATGAAGTAACAATACAGACTCTTAACAATATTATATATCTTTGTTCACCAAATATATTTTGATGCTGGGAAAAGGCTGAATAGTTCTTTTGATTGCTTTTATAAAAGTCTTCCATTTCAGTCATAATGCTCATGGAATTGTTAATGCATGAATCATTGCATTATTTTCATTGGGATAAGATTTATAAGATTGTTATTTCTTACGATCCTATAAGTTGACTTACATCCTGCACAGAAACATACACTTATGTCCAAAATTAAGGTCACGAACACAAAATCTGCTGAAAATGAAAAACTATTCATTGTGTTGCCAAGAAATTCGGCACAGAAGTTTACTAAAATGGAATAAAGGGAATAGACACATAGAACGAGGAAAAGATACTAATTACGAATTAAGAAAGAGAGTATATCTCAAAAAGTGTTGCATTATGAATCAGAGATAAAGCCTTTATCTTGGGGAAACCTATCTAATATGGAGTGTGATCACCATGCACTGCTATATATTGGCTTAACAATAAGCTTTCATACTTTTTATGAGGATGTCAATAAATACTTGGAGCAACAAAGCCCTTTCTCCCAAAAGCGCGACTTTTAACTTTTAGAGGGTATTAGGAGGGAGGTTACGTTGTGCAATAGCTCTCCCGAGACCGTCTCAAACATGTTCAATAAAGCTGTGATCCGGAGACTTCGAGGGCCAGTCCAGGCGTCAGATATCCTCTTTCTCAAGAAAACCATCAACTATCTGGATTCTGTGTAGCCGTGCACATAAACATGAGGTCTGGGTAAAAGCACCCCGGAGCAGTCTTATATAGGCTTCAAGCATCTTATTCTGTATCGATGTACATTGACAGTATTCACATCGAAGACGTGCAGTGGTGTATGACTGCTCAATGTTATGGATAGAAAAGGATTCCTCTGCCACCAAATTTGTCGATTTCTTTTACGTAAGAAAGATGATAGCAAACTCCACGTTCCCTCTAGATGAAGATTAGACGAGTGTCACTATGTGTGGTAAATCTCGACTTATCACTGAAAAGAACACCCGTCCCCCTCATTCTTGCCGAGACTGTGGCCATGGCACCACAAAAACCAAGCTTTTCTGTTGAGTGAGTCTCTTTGACTGCATACAACTGGTCGACGGGCATAAAGGGCCCTCTCCGCTAGAGGTCTGTATTCTTTTTGTCTGGATATTCTTATTCCAGACGCAGCAGCAAGGTCACGAGCAAATTGAGGAGCCATTGTCAGCCTATGCCGTCTTGCGCTTAATGCCAAATAGAGATCCTGTGCAGGTGTAGTTGCTCAGTGACGGCCTTGGTCGCCCTTCCTGGTTACCGTACCATTTTTTTTTTTTTGGAATTGATTTCATAAACCTGGATACCATTTTTGGCGCCACTTGTAACCATCGAGCCACATCCACATGATACTGCCCAGCTTCAAGCCTGCCAACGGTTCTCCATCTCAAGGAATCATAAATACGATTATGAGAATTCATTCTCACTGGAAACAGGTTAAATTTTTTGTTTTAATACAATATTCACAAAATTGAAGGCAAAAATCTCAGATGGCTAAATGGTCTAATTTCAGTAATTCCTCAAAAACTAATGCTAAACAACACTATTTCCCACAACAAAGATTAATGTTGTATTATCGGCCCTTCATAATATATGAAATAAATTTGTTTAAATTTTACTGGTAGCATTTAGAATTACTTTATAAAACATTTCTGTGACCTTAAATTTGGACATGAGTGTACATAATGTACAAGTTAGTTGATAGGTTGTAAATACAGAAGGAATCTTCAACTTGTCAAGTACTGAAAACTTTAAAGCTTAACATCTGTTCACTTGAAGAATTTTATATAATACTTGAAGAATTTTATTTAAACTAATTGAAAGTTACCATACTTTGATTGATAAGTAGAATACCAATTCCTTCAACCTATAAAGCCTTTATATGACGATTCATTAATGTGATAACTAATAATTTTCGCAGGCAATATTTTCGATACTTTTTATTTCAGCATTCGATTATAATATATTCTTATGGGAATAAAGTAGATGATTAAAATTTTTTGGTTTGTTGGTAGGAGGTCCGGGCACCATCCGCAGCAAGACGAAGAAAGAACTGTGCAGTGCGTGTCAACAGCCAATCATCGACCGCTACATCATGCGGGTGATGGACAACTCCTGGCACGAGGGATGTCTCACTTGTTCAGTTTGCCACATACACCTCTCGCACACCTGCTATTCCAGAGATAGAAAGCTCTACTGCAAAGCAGATTACGATAAGTGAGTATTAACTGTCTTTTTACTGAAAATTGCTTGGAAATGTTTCAGCTTTTTATTTGTCTCGTAATCATGATCGCAATTGAATCATTCATTTTTTAATTTGTTACAACTCAAAAAGTTCTTAGGAATTATTTGGAAAGAAACGAATATCTAATTTTGTGCTGACATGCAGAACAAATTGTATCCTTGATTTTTAAAAGGAAGTTGAATTCTAAGTAAAGCGTTGCTTTGTGTGTCAAAAATAATAAATTGAAATTATTTGTAGTTCAATTAGAATAATATTCTTGTAGATAAAACCAATTCCCAATTCACTCATCACAAATGAATTATACGAAAAAGAAAATTCTCTTTAAACTTGGGGAACATGAAAAAATATTTCAGAAATGAATTAATACAATATTTACAAGAAAAATATATTACCACATGTATACGGATAATATATACATAAACATAGCGGATTCTTCATCTTTACTTACGTCAATAGACACTTTTTTGTGCATTTTTTAAAATTGAGTGTTATAGTTTTAACCTTATTCAAATGGATTTCTTATGGAAATGAAATTGAAAAAGATAACTGAGTTTCAAATAATAGTAACATAAATTGCTAAATATATATTTAAAAGTAATTGAATTGTATTTCATACATTCAATACGTACAATTAAACTAAAGTGAAATTATATATATTAAGAATTCTATAGTGTTACTACCATATGAGAATTACTTATTTGCATATTTAACGATTTTGATTATCACTCACAACAGGTAGTACATGAACAGTTATATTTTGTGCCTCAGTGCTATGGGCTATTCATTATTGAGAAAAATAAACTAAAACAAAACATTCTTTGAAATACATTAAAGTAAAAAATATAGAAATTATTTTAATTACTATCTAATTTTAAGTTATATAATGGAATTTGAAACTTAATTTCATTGACAAGTAATATTTGTCATATGAAATAAAAAATTACTTATCAATTGATTAATTGACATATTTCTGCAAATACTAAAATAATGTGCTACGATCAAGTGTGTAAAATTTCAGAGTATGTGTACATACAGAAATGAGTGAAGAACTAATTACAGAATATTATAATCATAAACCGAAAATAAACCAAGTTGAAAAAGTATGAAAAAAGATTGAAAGTCTTGTAGTCTTTCGTAGTACCTATTATTGCCATAAATTAATTCATTTCTTTGAAAACCAGAACAAATTGCCCTAAATAAAATTGTTTACATAAATTTTCAGTTACATAAATGTTTTTGCTATTCCTTTTATTGGAATCTTCCTTTTCTGCTTGAACATTCAATTCAAACGGTTACCTTCATTTTCGAGAAATGTTTACTGAACAATACGTTTTCATTGGGTTATTTATATTTAGAGTTAATTAACTTTATATTTAAGTTCCTTATTTCTTTTAAGCCGTAAATAAGCTTTTCATGTAATAAAAATTTCTAATACTTTTTTAAAAATCAAATAAGAGAATACGAATAAAAAAACTCTAATCTGAAAATTAAATTTATAAGGATATAGTGGATGTTATATACATAATCATATAATCATCTAATGAACATCAACAAAAAGCCCGCTTTATCATTAATCATCCCTAATTCATGAACAAACCTTTGGTTCTAATCGTCCCTATCCAGAAAAAATCTTCAAACGGCTATCTTGGACTTCAAACAATGTTTATTAAATAAATAATTTTTCACTGATTTCTCAAATGAATAAAATTTAAACACAAAAACTTAAGTAACCTTTTTATGTTTAAATTTTATTCATTTTGAGTGCAAACAAATTTTTCATGTAGTAAAAACTTCGAATAATTTAAAAAAAAAAACTCAAATGGAAAATTGCAAATGAAAATAAATAAATAATAAATTCCTAATCTTAAAATGAAACCTATAGTAGACATTATATACATGATGCATCAATCAAATAACCATCCAATGACCATCAACAAAAAATGCCATTTATCGCTAGTCACCCCTAATTCAGGTGCAATCCTTTTGTTCCAGAAATCAAAATATCGACAATGGGAAACCTTTGAAACGTCCCAATCGCAAGGTTGATCTGTCCTCCGACACATAATTCCCCCGGCCCTCCAAACAGGGGTGTAATGTACGATCTCGGCGATCACTTTACAACAAATACCCTATGGTTTCAGTCAGGGGAACTAATTGTTGAACTTGGCTGCGTTATTTAAAAGGCCGCCTAATACGATCAATGAGGGGGGGGGAAGGGAAGATGAATGCCCGTTTAGCGATGTCACTCCCCCTCGCTCCAGAAAAGCTAGGGCGTTAGCCAGGGTATGAGCATACAAGTGGAAATGCCCCGCTTTCGGACGGAGAGGGAGGGTAGAGACGATGATACAAAGAGATTGGGGGACGAGGAATGCTGAATAGTTTCGGATCGGGGGTAGCAAGAGAGGGGGGTTTTGTGCCCTTTTCATGTGCTAATATCGAGAAGAGTCATTGTTTACAGAGCCGATCACTCTTTTTTCTTGCTTTTCTTTCTGTGCTTTTGTTTTGTCGGGTACGGTTACGGTTGTCGTGTTTCTTATTTCTTGTTAAACAAAGGAATAGAAATATAAGGTTTTATATATCGTTTGGCTTTTATTGTTCTTTTTTCTTCTTTTCCACTCATTTGTGTATTGAAAGGCTTGATTTTTCTTAAGAATTTTTTAATTGTTCTTGGAAAGATTTGGAGAAGAGATTTTTCGATGCCGTGATTATTAAATTTATAGATTTTTTTTCGGGGGAAATTAATATTGTGAAATGTGATTACGTTAAAATACATTTTTAAAGATATCGTTTTTTACTGAGCACCGATAATATGATTAAAGGATAAATTTCTATGAGGAACCTTTTAAATACCGTGGACGTTTTAAAGTGATATCACAACAGAAAAAAAAAATGTTAACAGATTTGTATTTAATACTGTTTAAAATAAAGAAAAATATCCTTATACTGGAAAAAGTTTTTCTTTTTCCGACAGGATTTTTATTAGTGGCGATAAAAATTATAAATAGTTTCCTTGATCTTGGTTAAATTGTTAAAATATAAAATAAATAAAAGAAAAGAGGTTTCAATGAGGGAAATTTTTATATAACATTTCATTTATATAATCAAATAGCATATTTTCATCCTTCATTTCGGAACTTTGAAATGCTAATTACAATTTAAGAGTAGAAATTGTTGAAATACAACAGAATATAGCATTAATAATAGAATCTAATTCACGAAGTATTAAATATTATTAAATTGAAATTTCTAACAGAAAATATGACCAACAGAAATTATGTTTTAATGCGTATGAATGCTTAACGATGAAAAATTGTATATAGTTTTCTTACCACTAAGGTAATGCTATATGCAGTGAAAGTAGTTCTACAGAACTAAAAAGCAGCTTTCCTTGGCAGAAAAAATAAATTTTATAAGAAATTTTATAATATTTTTTAAAAGTACTATCAAGTAGAATAAATTAGAAGAAATAGTAACTAGTACTGAATTAACTAATGGTTAATAGGCTGAATTAAGATTACTATTAATCAGGTAGAAATTGTATTTGTGTGTTGGCTCTTCACGCACTAAATCATTTCATGTAAAACTCTCAAAATTTTGCCCAAATTTATTTTCAGCTATTTTTAAATTTTAATAAGAATTTGACATTTTTTCTGAAATAACACTCCGAAAAGGCTAATGCATAAAAAAATTTATTAGATCATTGAAAAACGTTTTTTAAAAAATCAACAGTAATATTTTATGTGACGACAAAATTATGATAATTTTTATTATTTCACAAAATTTTAAACCGCTTGATTTTCTTCCATAGTTGAAAGCTAAGATAATATGATTCTTTTAATTATTTTTTCAATTTTCATAAACAATTAAAAAAAAGAATAGAATACACTGCTAAACAGGGAATAAATAGAAAATAGATTACTCACGAGTTTTTTTTATATTGGCATTGCGATTTAATGAAACCTGAATCTAGTAGGGAGATTCATTTAGAGCAAGAAAAAGAATAGGCGTAAGCGTATTAAAATAACATGGTTTTTATACCTATTATAATTTGAAGCTTAAAATGCTTTGTTTAGAGAATCAGAAACATCACACTCTATAGGTAAGATTTACATGAAACTAAATTTACCAATATTTGAGATAAAATATTGATATCATAAGAAATGATCCCTTATTAAAAGTTTTGAACAAATATATTCATATCATATTTTAACAACCAATATATCAATTAATATTCAATATTATTAATGAGAACCGTTTGGAAAAGTTAAAGGGAAGTAGTTAAAAAAGTAGTTAATAAACCAGCCGAATATAGTATTAATTTAAAATGTCTAATGATTGATAGGTTCATTTAACCTTTTATTGGTTATTAGGTTATTCAAATAAAATCATATCCCAAAAAACAAAGAGCTATCACAAAACCACGAAATTTCGAGTTTAATACGTTGCTGCCTTCCATAAGGATACATAGGTTTAAAATTTCTGAATTTTAAAATGTCTGCATTCTACATAACTCATGATTCCTAAATCATATTATACTTATTATAGTATTAGATAAGCTTTATGATAAACACATAATAAATATTTTTTGATAAAAATTGATAATTTTGGAAAGAGATCATGAAGATTTTTTGATAATTTTGGAAAGAGATCATGAATCTAAAAATAAAGCTGCATGTTACTGTTTGAGCAAACTCAAAATTCTTTAAATTACTTTTAATTTTTATTTATTTAGTTCGAAATCAACTTGAAACAAATTTACTAAAAGATAAATTGTAAAAAAAGATTTTCATTATTCATTTTACAACTAGTTTTCATCAATGGAGTAGTGTCATTTTTTTATAGCGTCAAATATTTACACATATAAATTGAAATCCAATTTATTTCAATTTATATGTGTAAATATTACACATAAAAATTAAATTTATGCACATATCAATTAATAAAATGCACTTTTACAAATTTCACACTAACATATGAAAGCAGTTTTGTTACGCAATGCGAATTTTGATAGCAAAAGCTGAATATTTAAATCATCGCTCCTTCTATGAAATGTATTGATAAACTGAAACATCGAAATCTTTTTTCATAAAAAGGTATCGAGCTTAGCAGCATGATTATTCTACAAAGATATATTGAATAAAACTGTCAGATGGTTTTGATTCAGAAACTAATCTAAAAAGTTCTCTATTTCAAATATTTTCTCATACTTATGGTCTCGATCACAAAGACTTACAATTTATGAGTTACAATAAATTATAATACAGTTTTTCTGCCTATACATTTTGAAGCCTCAAAAACCATAAACCAAAACAACATGTCCTCACATGATAATAAAGGATATGAAAGTTTATTCAGTTAAAATTAAAAAAATAATTGTAATTTTAAAAGTTTTAAGTAAGTTTAGTTCCACTTCGATTTTTCCAAATTTTTCTTTATATACAGGAAGAACCACTTCTTATTTTCATCCCATTTAACGGAATCTGTAAAATTAATTCTAAATTTTGAGGGGATTCACCAAGTGCGTCAATTCCCTACAAACTGATTTGCCTCTTTTTGAGAATAACGAGTTGTCAAAACATTTTGCGTATTTTTTCGAATACAAACTACACAAAGAGAAGGTATTGCAAACTCAAAAAATTCATACTCGATATTTCGAAGAATCTTCACATTTCAAACATCTTCTCAAATAAAAAAGACTTATTTTTGGAATTATTTTCATTTGTCTGTGGACATTATACCTGGTAAACGAGTTGAGCTACACAGATGATTTAATTTTGATAGAAATCTGATTCAAAATGATAAATTTGTAAATTTATATGAGATCGTGAATGAAATTCATCTAGGGGAATAAAATGTTGGAGAGAATAAAATTTCTGAAGAGCTAAAGGAATAAATTTGAAAGCACAGTTTTATCACCTTAGAGTAAGTATCTAATTTTTGGTTAAATCCTCCCAGGAGTTAGTTATCTATAATTTGTTTTCATATATTTATGGATGCAATAAACAAACAAACAAACAAATAATAATAAAGGTTTGAAAAATCAAAATTGTTAAAACATCTTATTGTCAAAATTGAATATTTGTATCAAATGTCGGTTCCCATTTTTCAAATATGTGATCAAATATATGTATATTGTTTTGTTCATTACATTTAAAAGCACAAAAAGGACCACATTACATTGGCTTGTATAAAAAAAAATAGAGATGAAATGTTTTTCGCCTGTGGACTTTCCGCGACATTTGATATTTTGCCCCTTTTCTAGCCATCTTTCATAATACGTTCTTGGTATGGGAATTCTTATAGAAAGAAAAGAAAAGATGGCTATATATTGCATAATATAAAAAGGAAGTTCAAGGCAATAAAATTTCAGTTGTCTTTAATGCTATCTACTTTGAGGTAGGTACTGCCATTGATTGTGGATTAAATGCTCCAATAATAACTTTTAAATCTGTTAATCTTTTGCTATCAATTTCTATTTAAGTTTTTAGAACATATTTAAACATTATCAGAATATCTTTAAAAATTTTATCTCACACGCTTGTACAGATTTGTTCTACAACTAAATCCCTCCCTTGCTTTTTTCCCCTATCCACGGGTTACTCGTTAATCGATAAATGTCATATCGATAGACGATAAAACATCGATCCATTTTAAAATTCAGCCGTCCCAGATGTCATGCGTATAAGATTCGCTTAAAGATTGATGATTTCTTTCAGTCTTTCCCCCCCTTTACTTTTGCTTGACAGTCAGGAATGTCAGGACACGAAAAGAAAAGAAATTGCTCCGAAATGTAAATAAAACGCGCTATTGATCGCCGAATCCAAAACTGACGCTTCGGTATTATATTTAGATCATGATATTGAAGTGGGAAAATAATTTCTCTATCTCATGCGAATAATATGCGATACGGAAGAGTTGATGGAGCTTGAAAAATGATTAAAATCAAGTGGATTTCGACGTTTTTTATTTGGGGGCCTCAATATTTTTGATGTAGTTGGAAATCGGAATGATAGGATGGTGACATGGAAATATCAGTTTTTAATTGAAAAGAGGATTTATATCTTTTTTATGCTTATTTTATTTTTTATGATGTTACGATATCATATCCTTTATTTGAAAGTCGAAGTCGAAGCATGCGTTCTGAAATACTAAGATATATGCTGTTTATCAATATTTATTAAGTCAAGAGTTTTGGAAACTCATAAGATTCAGATTTACTTGGAATAAGAAATCATTTTGTTTATTTGTCGTGTACGATTGAAATATATGTTACTCTTGATTTTGAAGTATCCAAAGAAATATTGAAGATGTCAAACATATTTACGAAAATGATTATTGATAGTTTTTGGCTTGAATAACTTTTGTATTAGAAAAATCCATTGAAAAAAATTATATTTTGAATTTTTAAAGACTGTTTATTATTTGAGAAGTATATTTAAATGTAAAAATAAGTTTTACGGGATTTTTTCTTTAATATCTGTAATATTTCTATGCTTGTGCTGAAAAGGAGAAAAAAAACTTGGAAATAATTTAAAAAGCCATCTTAAATTTTTAAAAAATCAAAACTTGAGAACAAATTAATTGAACAATTAATTGATGAGCTGCCTTTTCCATGACCTGCAATATTTTTTTAAAATATTAGTCCTGCCTTATTATCTTTAAATATGTGTAGAAATTCAATTTTAAGTGGTTATATTTTATTAGCGTGGTTATATAATAGTGGTTATATTTTATAGCTTGGTTATATTTAGAGTGTGCTTTTTTTTTGCTCTTGTTACTTAACAGCTAAGTTACATGCTTTCTATTTCATTTATTCTTCTAGAATTGTGAATTACTTATGAGTTAAAATAAAAGTGATCTAAGCTTTATCAGGACCAGACAAATTTAATTTCATATCAGTAACTGCTAACCTTCTGAAATCATTTGAACTCCCTTTTTGCGAAAACAGCACTCATTTTATTTTTTAGAACAGCATCATGGACAATTTGTCCTAGCAAACTCGATGGATCTTCACTTAAACGAAATATTACCTTACAAAGCATCACTCGTTGAAATTTCAATCATTGTACAATACACGTAACAATTGCAATCATTTAGATCTCTGAAACTATATTAAGCAATTTTTTTAAAGGAATATTTTACTCATGGAAGACTCTGTTAAGTTTCTTGGCACATTTATCATCAAATCGGTACTGCGGTTCACCAGAAATTTTCAGAACAGTCGATTGAATAATTTTCTTTTCAATATTCTAATGAGATCCAAAAGTATATGGCAATTAATGCTAATTTTTTTTATCAATATTCGATATCTTATGAATATAAAAACCCTTTACCACTACAGCAATCCATCTTAAATAACCGCATGCCTCATGTATTTTGCTTTTACATGTAAATTCCCGCCTTTTGGTATATGTTGGTAGCTATTAGTGGTCACATTTTTACAAGGTAGGCGGCTGGCCTCCAAAGAGCTGGAACCGATTTTTATCAATCCCAAGCCTTTTTCCAGCAGCCTTGGTGCACGTGGTACCAGTTCGAATTAATTTATCCGGGTAGATTACGCACAGGACCACGTGCGACGTCCGACAATAATCTTCTCGGTCACGTGACAGCCCCTCTTTTGACGGAAGGTGGGTTTTTTGATCCGTCCTCTTTGTCCATTTCTCTATTGTTCGCTTCCGGCGTAAGGTGGCAGGGTGCTCCCCACGTGCGTTTGCGATTCCATAAAGGGGGTCCTTTTTTTACTCACGGGGTGTGACGGGGGGTTTGAGCTCTGATTTCTTGATGTCATTCTCATTCAAATACGATTCGATGGTAGCGCCTTGCCCGGCACTTTTTTTTTTTCCAAACCTGTGCACAGTTTACATGGCTTTGAGTCAGCGTTTAAGCCGAAGGGACCCGGATGTAAACACGTGCTTGCCTTTTCGCGCCAAAAGTATCGTGGAAAGGGACCTCCCGTGGAACTAAAATTCATCGGCCTATAATCCGGAGTTTATTCTCTTCACGGACGATAAACTTGACCCGAAACGGTCCTCAATTTAAGTGCCATAATCACTTTTAATGTTTTTAAGCAGGTCTGTGGGTTAAAGTTTATGAATATTTCCGCTTTTGAGTTCAGAAGTTATGGATAAAGCCTACACGCAGTGAAGTTGGGTCTGATTTATGTTCTTGGGCATGAAAATGCTTTGAGAGTAAAAAGTTATGTCAATACTCTAAGATTATATATTTTTTAAAAAAGCTTTTTTCTTCTAAGAAAAATGCTTATATTTTACAAGTCTTACAATCTATATTATATAAATAAAAAAAGAATGTTTGTAACATATTCCTTTTATAATTATGCGGAAATTTTCACTGAAAATTATTCAAATATTTGCAACGATATTTTCCCCCCCTTTGAACGCCATTCTATTAATATTCAGAGAAACAAATCAGCTTTCCTTAATGTTTTGTAAAATCTAATTGAAAAAAAATTCATTCGCTAAACATAGGTTGATTTTTTAATGTTGATTTGAACAGAAAATATCGTTAAATATAGCTGTAAAAGGGATACATTTTATCTGTATATTAACAATAATTCGCAAAACCAGAGATTCCATTTCTTCTGTCATAGTCATTGCGTCGATTTATAAAACTTCCGCATGAAAACATGTGATCTCTGAATATGTCATCAGCAATCAGCTATTTTCTTCATTCACTCTCCATTATCGAAATATAGACAAAACAGACATTTGACAGAGTTCCAGTCTCAACGACTGTATCGATTTCATTAATTTTATTAATCCTATTAATTTTGATAATTTGCAAAACATAATTTAGCAATAAGAATTATATGTTTATTGTGTAAATATTATCTAAAACAGTGCTTTCTTTTGTCAGGGTAAGATACGATACTTTAAGGTTGGTTGGTATCATATGTGAGTAGTTGGTAGTCGATGGCCACTGTTAATACGCAAAGTATAAATCATATATAAGTTTCATATAACAATATACATTTACTCAAAGTTTGATCTAATAACTAAAATAATTTGAGATAATTTTTACCACTGTAAAGAGAAGATTTTCAATACTATTAATTGAAGTTGAAAGGTCTTAGATTGAGATTTCTTGGCGGATAATTACATAAAACTCGAACAATCGTTAGAAAAACTTCAGAAATGGCAAAATTGTAGTAAGACCTTTTTTACTCAATTTCTTATCATTTCTGAGCATTTTTAGGAATGATGTATGATAATACATTAAAATTTTCTTCAAGAATTACCATATTCCAGTATATCGAAAACCCTCATTTTGAAAATTACGCAAGTTTCTTAGTTCGTTAACGGATTGCAATGTAATTAAACAATGACTAGAAATAATTTTTCAGCGTTTTCTTGTAGGTGATTCCTCTATAACGAGAAAAAAATTAGTTTTTCGTGAATGTTCTGACTTTTTTTCAAACAGGTAACAATAATATTATAACTTGCCTGGATTTGCATCTAAAACGGTATTTACAAAAATTATTGTTGCGAAATAAAATAAGCGAAAAAAAAGATTTTATTCTATTTTAAATACAGGGTGATATAGAAATCTTTAATTGACTGTAAAATTCTGTAAAACAAAAACGGCGAGACAAAAAAAAAAGTTCTTAAATTACTTACACTAGTTAATAATATGAGATCGTTTGATTCCGAGATAGCCTGGTTGGTAGGGCGTTAGACTCGCAACCCTTTGGTTGTGAGTTTTGGTGGTGTTTCGGCTGGCCTGCGTATAAATCTGCCGTGATCACAAAGTCCTCCATGCAGAAAGTGATATCTCTGGGGGTACTGGTTCAGAGGTGATCGTTCTCTGATCCAGGTCTAAATTACAATCTGTGGATGAGTGAAGAAAATGTTTGAATGAAGTCTGGGCCATGAAAAGGTTTGTGACATGTGAGTAGTTAACTCGTATTCTTGGCTTTAGATGGCGCTACTGAAAAAACAAGAGACACCAAATTTGGATTAAATCACAGTGGTTCTTTAGTCATCTTTAGTCAGTGATCTTGTCAATGACAAGTGCCCTTCGAAACAATTCTATATCCAAGCGATACTCAGTTCCTCATATATATAGAATTTAATTATAAAAAATTGCATATGATTATTTAGAGACATTTCTCATTGAATCCTCATCGGGCCATATATAGTGCCATCTATCTGATTATCAGAAATAGCAATATTAGGGAATGAAATTTTAACGATGTTGATAATAGATATAATCAGAAAAACATTAGTATTCCTAAGTAATTTTTTATAACGTCTCGAAAAATACACGGGAATCTTCTAGATAAAATAGTCATTACAAAAATCAGGAACTGTTATAGAATTTATTTTTTTAAAGGGCATTCACCACTTAGCAAAAGAGATTTATGGAAAATATTTTACTTCTGAAAAAAAATTTAATTTTAAAAACCTTGCTCATACAAAGGTAAATAACAAATACACTCTTTTTGGTGGAATAATCTTTAAGAATTGGCAGAATTGGCAATTGGTGATATGTATCAGTTATTTAAAATTTTACTAGATGCATTGTATGTTAATGAATTCACTGAATATGAAGAGCAAATGCAATTAGATAATCACATCGTTTATTATATCAGAGTTCGTAGGAGACGGATATGTAAGAAACTGCCATCACCCGACAAGCTACATTGATACCTTATCTTGAGATTTTTTGTTTGAAAAGAAAATGAACAACAGGAATCTTTCAAATTTTGACTTGAGGACGCATGTCTCCTTTTCGAATGGTTCATTATTGACGAGAAAAACAAAAGAAAATCTGGTTCGTTTCGGTTATAGCAGAAAAATATGATCCCTTGAAAGATATGATAATCAAATCCAATTCCTTGTTTTGAAAACTTGATTTGCAACAAAAAGTTAACTGATTTAGAAAAAAAACGTATATTGCGAACAATTAAAGTCATAACGTTCATAATACGCGATTAACAACTGATGCAATCTGTTTAAACCTATTAAACATATCGAAAGGATGAGGAAAAAATTCTACTTCATGTATTGTGTTTATAAGATATTGCTCTATCAAATATCCAATGTTCCAAATTACACATCGAAAAACAAGATTTTTTTACCGAGGCTCAAAAAATTAATTAGATAATTAAACGACTTTAAAAAAAGAGATTTTTTTCAATTGATAAATTATTATTCTAATTCAGAAATCAAGGGTTTGAATTTAGAAGGGCATACTTTGAAAGAAAATAGAATATTTATTATTCAAAAATGAAATTTTCAACTATGAAATTTCAACTATTATTTCAACTCATTTTAATTTAAGTATTTAATTGAAAATTTTTAAATGGTTATTTTAAATATAATTCATTAATAATTGTCAGGAAATGATGCCTCATTCTCATTTTATTTTCAGTTTTGAAATTCAGATTCATCCCTCCCCCCCTGGTAAAACTCTTTTCTACAAAAAATTAACATAATCGTATGAGTTTTAAAAAGCATTTCTCTACATCGAAATTTGAAAACGAACCTATTTGGAAACCAATTAAAAGAAAATTAAAACTAGAAATCAAATTAAAGAAAATTAAGCTATAAATTAAAGTAACTATTAGAAGTCAAAATTATATATCTCTCTATAGACTTCAATTAATTAGAGTAAGGAAGTAAGCCAGATGGTTAAAAAAATTGCTTCGGAATATCAAGTGCATTAGGGAGATTCCTTTTTAAACACATTATTATTACCTTTTTTGTTCTTAAAATCGGGCTAGTCACTCGCGCTGGAGGGAAAATCTTCCCAACATCTGTATTCTAATGAAGTGATGACGGAATAGATAATAGAAAAGAAAAGCAAATGACATGAGGTGATAAGTTTTAAATAATGACCTTTCTCCCCATCCATTATTATATCATTATCTCGTGTTTGTACTTCAGGAATTCATTATAATTATCACTTGTGAAAAAAATGTTATTCCCAACACTTGTATTTAGCTCCTTTTTTATGTTATCAGAATTTGTCTTAATTTTAAAACACAACAAGCACACTTACAAGAAAGCTTAAATAGTAGTTCAATACAATTAAAAATGAACAAATCTATTAATTGAAGATTATAAAATGCTTTGTTATGTATTAAGTAAAAATCGATCCTATTCTTTTATATTTCTCAACAGATTCTTTGTAGCTTCTTTTTAAAGAATGAATTAATAAAATTATATGTATATTTTAGAAGAAAATTTATGACATTGTTTGAGAACATCTCATTTTTGAAAAATTCAAGGAATTTCTCTATTTTTAAAATATTTTTATCAATTTCATTCTTTGATTAGAATGATTTTTTTGTACCCAATTCATATAGGAATATAGATCCTTTCCTTTCTTCATGTAACAGATTAACTGTGATAATTTCTATAATCTAAGCATCTGTATCTAAACCACTGCCTGATCTAATCTTTTATTCATTTACCCTTTTGTCTCGTCGTTATGTCATATTATGTTTTCAATTAAGCCATTTTTAAGAATCTTATTTTTCAGTCTTCGTCCGGAATTTTTAACATACTTTTGCAGTTTTTTTTAAATTATTTTTTGTAGCACAAGCAAATGCATTACTTTTCATAAACTAAATCATTTGAACTTATCCAAAAAATTTAAATTAAATTATAATAATTGTTCGAAATAAGTCAACAAAAAATATTTTGATAAGGGTAGTTCAGTACCGAGACAGAAGTATTTTTGCCAGAAATCTTTGAAAAACTTTTTAGAATTTTCTTCTTTTTATGAAATTGTTGTTTAAATTACTTTAGATAATAAATTATGATAAAGAGCTAGAAATAGTTCCAAAAAGCTAAGTGAGTTTTATATAGTGGCTTAAAATTTACTTGTTAAATTGCGATTAAAATGCACAGTCACAGTAATTGAAAGTTTCGCTTCATAAAAATTCAAGAATAGAATCATTGCGGTTTGTGTTTTAGATTTTGAATTCATGTCATTATTGACATGCAACCGTTTTAATTTGATTCCAACATCATAATTCCCACTAAAAAAAATTCGTAAGTCTGAAAATTTTATAAAAGAAATTGTTTAATTTTTAAGTACATTTTGTAATGAAAATTAAATGCAAATCTCTTATTTTTTTTGAAATAAATAGTTCAGATTTACACTCTCTGTGTTGTATTTTTAAATATTTCCCCGTTTTTATGAACCAGATTATACTAACTTTGAAAACTTCTACTTGGCCTTTTTTTCCCAATAGTACTTATTTCTTTTGTAAATTTAAAATTATTGGATGGGAATGAAAGACAGCATTCCATTAGAATCATTTCAAGCATTTCCTTCTATTTACGATTTGTTATTCTCATAATTTCAATTTCATTTTAATATCATAAGGGAATCGTATCTTTTTTTTTATTATCAAGATAGATAATAAGTAATCTTTTTTTTTTAAATCTAATATTTTTTTGATTACACGTCTAAATATTTCCTTCGTTATCGGCTTAACAAGTCAGCAGCAATTTTTAGCTACAGTCCTTACTTTTGTTTTTAATCTAACATATATACTTCTTTCTTAGGCCCAAAGCAATATGCATAATAACAATAACAAAAAAACATTCGGGATTTGCATTGTAATTGATATTGACAATTATTATGGAAATAGATCAAAGTCTCCTAATAACTCCAGAAAATGATCTTCAAATATTTTTTGTTAAAATGTTTTAGTTAGGGGTTTTGTTTTATTTCTAATGCAGTACTTTCATCCGTAAAACAAATTTAAATCAAAACCATAACCAATGTATTACTCTATCACATTATTGCCATAACAGACACAAGGAAACCATTTTATAATCTACTAAAAGCTAATGGACGTTTCTCAAATGTATTTGCAGATAATTTTCCTCTATTTCCTTTTAAACATTCGATAATGATACTAGGCATTTGCCTTTTCCTTTAACGTAAATCTTCACTATGTATTGTCATAAAATGAGAACCAAGCCAGTCTTCTTAGCAGACATTTGTTATCCCTACCAAATATATTCAGAGACATTTCCCAAGAACAAAACGATGACCGATTTCCCCACATTATTTTCCCATCGATGGCAGTTGGGATCGTTTCGCAACCCTTCTCCCTGCGGACGCAAATGAGGACAAGCAAATGGCAAAACTTTGGGATCCTCATCCAGACAATCGCTTCTCTCGCTCCTCCTCTCCATCCTCCGTAACACGCAATTGCACATGTCGGCGGTAACCTAGGCGACCATTCCCGAGCAACGGAAAAGGCACGCCGTCGACCAATGAGGTAGCTGCATTTTGACCACCTGGCACTGACAGCTGATCACTCCTTCTCCGGAATTCCGAATATTTCTCCCGTTTGTTTCCAGGAGTGGTTATTCCCGAAGAGGGATATTTTAGAATTTTCTAAAATATTCTCAGTGGCTAGAATGTCGGGTATGGATGGCATTGAGATTCATTGGAGGGGTAGAAGATGTTTTGAAGAGGACCGACAACGAATGTTAATGAAATAAGAGCAGATCGTTACTAGTTTTCTTGACCATTGACTGCGGGCAGAAAGAGTATCTAAAAGCCACATTAAGGATGCCTATTTCTGAAAATGAAGTTTCTTTTTGATATTAATGTTTAATTTTCAAACAAAAACAAACAATTGGTTCTTTAATCAAGAAATAATCAAGAGTCTGCATGAAGTCTAACCACAGAAATACACATGCAATTATATAAGGCATACAACTGTTTAAATATAAATTCAAAGACAACACAGTAGTCAAAATTGTAAATATGTAAGTAAATATATTCTGCAGGAGTTAAAATGCTAAAAAATTTTTTAAGCTGACTCATGTAAATTTAATTTTAAACATAGTTTTAAAAATGTTGATATGTTAATATATGATTAGTTTTTAAGTTGTTAAAATATTTTTTTCCTTCAAAATTATAAAGAAGGCCCTGAAAATAAACAATAGAAGTAACATATGGATTTTAATTCAATTTGTATCAATTCAATTATATAATACATATGGAAAATTAAGATTTTCAAACATCTTTACGTGAGCTCTAACAATGTGGTTTTAGGATTCAAAGAAAAAAATCTTTCTAAACTTTTAAGTGTATGAAGACAATTTTTGATTATATCTTTTTAACTGATTTAAATGCACTCATATACATAATCTACAATATTTAAACTGATTAAATCTTTAGTAAAATCATAAAAATCTATTTGAAAATTGCGGTTTTTAACGATTTTTACAGCCAATTAAACTAGAGGCTTTAAATCATGATGGCGTATTTCGCATTCATATCACCAAAGGTGACGTCATTACTTGCCTTCTAATATTCATAAACAGAAACAATCAAGAAAATTTTTAATTATTTAAAAAACAACAGTATTAATTTAATATTTGTATTCATTTTTACTGAATGTTTTAAAAAATATTTTTCCTTTCCAACTACTAAGGACTGTAAAAAGCGAAAATATTAATTTTTTGTATGAAACAAAATAAACAGAAATGTGGTTGAGAATTTCAGTTGTAAATTTTTTTAAAAAAAAAGTTCTGAATATGATAAAAAGGAAGAACTACCTCAAAGACCGTTATCAGTAATCACATTGTTCAGGTATTCAACATTAGTATAGTATCAGGGGCTAGTAAGTGGATACTCTCATAAAAACATATAACTTAAGTATATAAAACATATAACAAATAAATTTCTTTATAGAATTTGACAAGGATGTTCAAAATACATTATCATGAGAAATGTTTTTCGAGTTTTACTATTTGATCAGCATTTTGGTTCTGCATGTTTGGTCAAATTACTTTATAATTGTTCATTGGCAAAACAGTTGATTTATGTGATTTTGAGAACTTGCGATGTTTTCATATTTTTAATACTCATATATGTAAAATTTGTATACGTAATCATATACCAGTGATAAAAAGATTAAAAAAATATTGTAAAATTTGTAAAGGGCACATATTATTTGGATAATATGGGTTGAATAATAATATCATAACAATAATTATTTAAATATGTTTAAGAACTATATTAAGAATATTTTTTAAGGAAATTAAGATGGAATTTTGATATTTGACGTACACTCTTAATTGCTGCATTTATAATGAAATATTAAAATCTTTATTTATTTTGGATTTTCAAAGGCTTAATTTATAATTGATTAAACTATAGAATGCCTTTTTAAAATGTTTCTCGCTTTTTTCTTCATAAAATAATTAACTTTGTTATTAGAGATTTCATGAAAATAGTATATTCTTAAAATGTTATTTAATTTAGACATATATATGAGAGGAAGATTGCAATTATAAAATGTATGAATTATTTTATTCTATATTTTTAACCAATTTGCTGATATGTTAATAATCTGAGAGGCAAAAATTGCGATGTAATGATGGACAAAACATCTTGATGTTTTAAAAAAATGGAATTAAATTCATTATAACATGAATAAAATGCATTATAACTATATGTATTACTAGCCGCCTTTGGCGACCAGCTGGTTCGCCATGAGTAATGTGTTCTAAAATTTTCAATTAAATCACATATTCATTAGCCAAAATTTAAGAAATAGTTATAGTTAAAAGATTCAGTTATTAGTAGTTAAAGAGTCGGTAACTTTATTCGAAAAAACTTTTTGAGTTTAATGCTCTAACAATTTATCGATTATGCTTCCAAAATATTAAAAATGTTTTTTTTCGGTGATGTAGCCAAAATGTTAAATATGTTTGTTAAAGAAAGCGAAAAAGGGGAAAAATTATTGAATTAGTGATACAGATATTACAAACGATTATAGAAATATGCCATTAAGTCGGGATTTCAATGCATATCCTGTCTAAATTCAATCAGGTTTACCGTAAATAAAGATAATTTATGGAATTAATGATATAAATATTGCAAACGATTTCTTAGAATCATTTGCCTTGCATTTATTTTTATAGAAGATATTATATATTTATGTTATTTTATCCAGTCACAGGCTGAAAGTTGTATTTCTTTAGATTTGATTTGCGATGATAGTTTTTTTTTATTTGAACTTCCGGCATTGTTTTATTTTATTTTATCCAGTCATGTGCTCAAAAAAACATGGTTAAAATATTTCTTTAAAAATTCGTTAAAAATAGAAGCTTGAGTTATACATTAAAACACTGATGTCACAAGTTCATCTCTTTTTAATTAAAAGCTAAATATTCTTCATTTTTTAAAGCATTTATAGACTCGTGCTACATACTATGCAGCTATTTACTTCATTTAGACTTTTTTATAGATGTATTTCTATTATTAAACAAAGCTGATTTATTTAATTAATAATATTGTAAAAGTCACAAAAAATTCTTTGCATTTTCTTTTTTTTTAAAAAGAAAAAACATATTTCATATTTATTTCATTTCATGCAGACACGTGCTGAAAATTGCATTTTTAAATGTTTAATTTGCAATAATTATTTATTTTTTTAATTTGAGTTTTTATCTATCTGATGGCAACCTATTGATAAAAGATAATTTTTCCGCTTCCACTCGTAATGTTCAGTTCAGTTCAGTTATATTAACGTCCCGTTTAAAGCAACACGAGGGCTATTTTGGGACGGACCTCGTAATTTTGAACCACGGTCAGATGACGAGGACGACAACTGAAGTGGCACCCCCCTCTCCACACCACACCACACCAGCGGGAGGACTTTGGCCTGACAGATTTAACGTGCAAGAGACCCCCTCACACGACGGATCTTCGGTGGAATCGAGTCTCGAACCTGAAACCCTCCGGTTCCGAAGCCGAGACTTTACCACCGGGCCACCGCGGCCCCCCACTCGTAATGTGCTCCTGCAGATTAAATTTTATTGTTTTGTCCGAAATATATTGTTGAAAAATATAGTTGAAATGCTTCTTTAAAAATTCATTACAAATAGGAGCTTAAGTTAAATGTTAAAATACTGATACTATTAGAAAGCTAATTTTTTAATCTTTAAATTGATGTTAAAATCATGTTTATCCGATAATATTTTCGGAAGTTATAGCGGAAAAACGTCGAAATTACGCTTAAATTTTAATTAATTCAAATTCTAATTAAAAATTCGAAAAAAGGGCTCCGAGGAGCACATTCCCGACCTCCAAGGTATACATGTACCAAATTTGGTAGCTGTAGGTCCAACGGTCTGGCCTGTAGAGCGCCAACACACACACACACGCACACTTACACACACACACACACACACACACACATTGAGCTTTATTATAAGTATAGATTATCAAAATATCTCAGGGAAATGGGCAAGTACTTTTTGAATAATTAATTTAGTATACCAGAATTTTTCTATACTTCACAAACAATATTAAAAATTTTGTTTAATATATTTTAGATGCTCATGCTATTGCATTTGCTCAATCAAAAAATTCTTAACCATTTAAATAGCTGTGTTCCAAAAATTTTATTATACTGTTAAAAGAAATAAAAGTTACTTCGAGAGTTAGATTGCATTTCTAAAACTGGATACGTTATTTGTTCTAGTAATTTTATGTCTTGTATTTTGTTTCAGTTGTTAAAATATTCATTGAAGTTTCTTAGATAAAAAATTCTGTAAAAGACATTTCTATTGAGATTATTAAATTAAAGCCAATAGTTTGAAATAAACTAATTTTATATTATTCGAAATTTTTAAAAAAAAATGGATTTAGAAAAAAATGTAACTGTTGTCATGAATGTGGGATTCTTATTTGATTTTTTACGGCAAATAAAATTAATAAGAACTAGAGGGTTTGGTTCATATGTGAATCCTAGCCCCCCCCCCACACCTCGAAATTTGAAATTGATTCTATTGGTTGAGATGCAGCTTATTTTATATGGATAGTTAGTAATAACCCATTTAGGATTAAAGATCACTTCACGTTCGTTACATTTGAATGTTAAAAACTAAAGCGCACAATACCTTTCATTTTTCTAGTAATTCAGACACTATATTCTTCCATATTGATTATTTTGCACTAATATGTTGAGTCCAAAATTTTAATCACAGTTTTACTTTGCTTTGTAATATTATATTTATTCTAAATATATTTTCACTTCGAAGCTCCAAGAGTACATGAATGAGGAAACTCCAAATAAGTCTGACTTTCCTGGTTGGTATAATAATTATGAGATTGATGAGTGTGTAATAATGAGATAAAGTTTCCTTCCCTCCAATGCCGGAAAATAATTCCTGCGAGAAGGCTTAAGACGCAGCCGGTGGTAACATTAGTTATCATACACATAGTTCGAGCTTCTATTCTCAATATGACATACCGGTGATGTTTCAATTAAATACTGGATACTAAAGGCAGGGAGAAGTAAAACCTTTACAGAATTTTTATTTATTATTAACACAATCATTCTGTGCTTGTTCTGTGTTTTGATAGTTTGATTTGTTTTGCTTTGGGTTTTTTCATTAAAAATAACAAAATATGGAAAATACAGACTATTTTTATTGCTTAAACGTATTGGATTTGATCAGATTAATGTAGTTTGATTTCGTTCTGCATGAGTGAGGTAAAGGTAAAACAGATGACTTCCGATTATAAAACGATGTTAATTTGAAAGGGAAACATAATTATAAGTATAAAAGACCTATCAAATGAACCATCGAATATTAATTTAATGAAATTGAATTAAAATGAACTTAATTTTTTCTGATTTTTAAAGAAACTTCATACTTGAGGTAAAATGCACATTTTACGGGAGGAATATCTGATAGAAAATTTTTACAAAATATTCTTATATTATATTTATTATTAGTATTTAAATAATTAATAAATATAACGAATTATTTTATTAAAAATAAATAATTTGATTTTTTTTTGCAAAAAAATGTTTTTGATTTCTGAAAATATTTATAAGAATGTTTCAATTTGCCTGAATTCGCGATTTATTGAGAGGAAAAATCCCTTTTAAAAGTGTTGTTTCACAATATCAAAGAATTTTTATACGGCCAATATACAGAAAAATATGATGAAAAACAAATCTAAAAATATATTTTATTTCAATTATTATACTTGCAAGCATGAAACATATCATCATTCCTTTCTGTTCAAAATTGAGTTCTTTACTCAATTTTGTATTTGTTTGTAAATATATCAAACATTAATGTTTTTATGACCAAACTCCAAATTATGATTAGATTTGCGTTTAGTACATTCTCTGCAAATCCTAGAAAGGTATAAACTTTCTTTTCATATAAAAGATATTCCTTCAATGCTGCCAAAAGAGAAACACACACATTTCCAATTTTTTTTCCCCACTCCAAGGCACACCACCTCAGCAAAACCTTACCACTCCACCCAACACAAAAAAGGCCAGCGGCAGAAATAAAAGAAAATGGAAGAAAGACAGATACCATTGTCACACAACTGCCGTGTATAAAATATGCAAAAACCCTCACTTGTAAAACGCTTGCTCATGCTTATTCCTCAAAAGAAGGAATGAGACATCAAAAAACAGGTCTTCCCACACATATAACGAAGGGACGGAACAAAAAAAGTAAAAAAAAAAGAGAAACCACTGATAAAAAAGACGGACAAACAGACAGAGAAGTGCCCACAGCTCTCCAGAGGTGTTGGAAAAGTGTAATCTGGGTATTTTGCGGCCTTTTGGGACTCTACCGGGACAAAAGAGTTCGCCACCCTCCAAGAGCTGCGTTAGGACATTGAGCAAACACAAGTTTTCCCATCGATTTCGTAATAGGAAGAGGAGGGGGTGAGAAGGGTGTTTCCTCCCTTCCCCTTGCGATGTGGTTCGCTCGCGCGCACACTACTGCTGAAAGATGAGGTGCCACTAAGAGACTTTAATCTCCCGCTAAAGCCGAGATGTCAACTTGGAAGACGACTAAAAATTACGGCTAATCCTCGTTTGCTGAGCCTGTGGAAAGGGGTGATGCGGAAATTAATTCTCGGCTTAAAATATAGGTCGCACTCCGATTGCTGATGTTAAAATTTGTTAAATCCTAAACACATCTTTGAGTATTTTCCCCCAATTCTGAATTTTATTCAATTATTTGATTACGCATTTTAAGACGTTGGCGCATCTACTAATTGCATATTAATTTGAAAATTCTATTAAGAAAGTTTGCATGTGGTAGCATGATTTATTTAATTTGTTTAAAATTATGATTAATTAATTGCTAATTCTACTGAAACTAATTGAATAGATTGTTATTTAGTCATATTGTGATGCTTTATATTTAATAAAAAAATCCACTGCAAAAAGAGTCTTAGTGTAATTTTCTTGAATGCTCGTTATATTCTATCCTTAAAATGAATCTCATTGATATCAATGAAGAATTTTTGTTTATTTCTAATTCACCAAGAGCAATTTATTAGATTTAGTAAATATTTAGTGTTTTTTAGATTCACTTCAAATTTATACTATCAGTCATTTGATGCACATTATCTGTTCATTATTTTTAAATTTATTTCAAAATGAAACTAAGATTTGAAGAAATTTGTTCACTCACTCCTTATTCACTTCCCCCTACCCGAAATATGAAGCTTTAGGAAATACATTGAGGCATTGTAGCTTTTCTATTTAAAGTACCAAAAAAAAAGGAAGAAAGAAAGAAGCCTTCAGCATCTTTTCGCTTTAATTAAAAGCAAAAAGCAAATTTTGTAGAAAATGTTCAGCTAAAGAGAGAGAGAACAAAAAACACTCTCAGAGATAGATGAAATTTGGTATAGGGCCTTTATATCAAACTTTTAGATTTCAGAAGATTAGTTTGAACTTTTAGATTATTACCAAAAATTATAGAGATTAGAACCAAACTATTATTTTGAAAGTAATATATTCAGTTTCCAAGTGAACATGGAAAATACAAAACTTAAAAGGTTAGATTGATAAAATTTGATACTTGGTTTAGTATCTAAAATGTAGATCAGTACATTTAGATTTGGAATGAAATATTTCAAGACTTGTTACGTTGCTCTGTATTTTTGCATGCATGTAAATACTATAATATAACAGGTGATGAAATGTAATTTGAAGTTTTAGCATTGAAAGTGTAGATTTTTTAAAAACAAATTTCAAAGAAAATCTGTGAAAGGGCTGATCGTTTATCAATATGTATTTTCCCTTTAATGCTGTAAGCGCAATAATTAAAAAAGGTTAATAAGAGATTGCTTAAGTAAGAGAAATTTTGTATGTGTTTGGCGACTATAATTGCAGTCCTATGTAAATTTTGATTTAAATTGATTGTAAAAGAGATATCGAGTTTTTAGTACTTATATATCAACAATATGCTAACGATTGATCATCCTAAAAAAGTGCCAAAGACAACCTTCTGCATTTATATTAAAGATTAATATTTCTTAATTATTATTCACAAATGTTATGTAACTAATACACCATCACTGACTGCCTTTATTATGCAATGAAATATATAGTTTTCGTATGAAATTATGAAAATCAATATCTAAACATATGTTGTTCAGGATCGGAGGTTTTATGCGAGTCTAGGGGGATGACATCTTTATTACAGAATGTGTGAGAAAGTTTTGGGTAGACCATATTGCTGGCTTCGTCTTCAATTTTCTTCGAAGGGAATTCGCTATTATCAAAGTTATTTAGTCATTGTTTGATAATAGATGGATTGAAGCTGAGAGATGAAAACGAAATTGCAAAGCATTCTAAGAACCCATTACAGCTATTTTCCTAAAAGTTTTCTTCCCATCAATGATTATATGCTATTTATCATTTCGTAGCGTCCTCCTCTATTAAGTACTGCTAAGAAAATCAGTCTTGAAGATAATGTTCTGTTATTCAAAAGGGATAACTGTCTTTTTTTTTCCTTTCAAGTATAACTCATTATTTCTATAATCGTAAGTTTATTCCTTTTTCTGCTCCATTCGATATGCATTTCGAAAAGTTGAATATAAAACAGAAAATCCTTAAAGTTATTTTTACTATTTAAAAATGATTTCTAAATCAAGTAACAAAACTTAAAAATCATAACTTTACATCACCTAAAAGCATTGTAAGAAAATAGTGTTCTGGTTATGAATTGAAATAAACTGGTTTCAAAAATATTTTTTGTTGAAAAATTATACATTGTTTAATTCAGAATCAATGTATCATACACTACTGGTCAAAAGCATTTCAAGCTTGAGAAATTTTGCATTTTTTTCAAGAATAAGTTTGGGAAAGGTAATATTTTTTCATTTGAAGTGATATTTTTTATGTCAATACTTTAAATTAGTCTAAAGGCATGGTTTGATTAAATTATTGAACCAAAAAATTATTTCATTTAAAAAGAATAAAATGCAAACATAATATATAGGTTTTCAGTGTCGGAATCCATTTTGGTTTTCAGGAATAAAATGAAGTAAAGAAAAATATTTCGGGATCTTTTGATCAGAAAAGACAAATAAAAGAGTTCAAATTAACTGAAAAGCATTTAATATTTGGTTGGATCTCCTCTGGCTTCGATCAAAGCAGCTATTCTATTAGGCATGGAATTCGAAAGTTTTGCAATACTTCTTTTGGTATTTCATGGTGCGAAACTTTAATTATTGCTTTTTGAAATTGCTGTTTTATTCTGCGACGATTCTCAGTTATTTTCTCTCCGATTATAATCCTCAAATTCTCAATGCAGTTTGAATCTGGCGAGTTTCTTGCCAGTGAACATTAATACCATGTTTTGCAAATGCAGCCTTAACCAAAAGTAAGGAATATTTTGATACAAAAGTCAGAACTGAATTTAAATGAAATTTAAAATTTATTGTAAAGCTTATTTTGTCTTTTTCGGTGTATATCAGGATGCCAGATAATGTTGAAATATCTTTTTTCTGCCTTGGGAACATGCCGAAAGCATTGCAAAACCATTCATTCTTCAGCACACTAATATACTTGTTACTATTCATGGCTCCCTATACCAAATGTCGTCCAGTTGACTGATGACATCCACCGCACTCTTACCCTTTCTGGGTATTTTGACGTACGAACCAGACATTTTGGCTTAATCTTGTTCTTCGCTTTATGGCAAACGTGGCCAAGCCTATCAGGCATTAAAGAAAAGTGACTTTTGTAGCTGAATATAATTTCTCAATTCCAAAATACACCAATTTTTGTGCACCTTGACTTACTTCGATATTTTTTTCCGCGTTGGTTTCGTCAAAACTTCATTTTCTTGGTATTTGTACCTTGTAACCAGATTCATAGAGTCTCCTGCGAAGTGTTCTGGGTCTGTTACTGAGAGACATGGACTCATTCCATTCTCTTGCAAGTGTTGCAAAACTTTTATATCTAATTTTATCGCATTATCATATGAATGTGGCATCAGCACGTTTAGAAAATGACAACGGAAGATCACTTCCAGGCATTTTATATACGGTTTGTTCGGCTATGAGTCTCTTTATGAAGAGTTAAACAGGTATCTCACTGCAATCGCACCGATGCTATTCTAACTTTGAAATGTTTTCTTGGTGCATTAGAATAAAAACCTGTCAATTCTCTTGAGTGAATTTACACATTTTAAAAGAAATGAATATTTTAAATTGAAAAGAAATACTCAGCGGATGCACTTTGAGAGCCCAACGAACGAAATGAAACCCTGTGGAAACCGGGCGTTTTTATAGTAAACTACCAGGATGACACCATTATTGCAGATAACTGCTTCAAAACTGATGAAGAAATAGCTTGAAACTTCTTTACCACATTTATGCTAGAAAATATCACTTTAAATGGGAAAAAAACATTACCTTTTTGAAAAACGTGAAAGTTTTCAAACTTGCAATAGTTTTGACCATTAGTGTAAATTCATTTAATGAATCATCTTAATCTAAAAACTAGATAATATTTTCGATTTCCAAAATCTTAATATTAAAGTAAATAATGAGTCAGTTTTACTCAATTTTCATACTTTTATTTGTGTCAATAATTAAGAAGACTTTATAGCAATAAATTGATTAGAAACAAATTTTAAAAGTTTTCGATTTTGTTTTGTTTGATGCTTTTATTAAACGGTTCTTATTTTCCTTAAATATCGTTCTAAAACATAATAATTAATTAATGAAATATTTAAACTGTAAAAAAATCCTTTCACATTTTAAAACAAATTTTACCCATACCTTTAATAATAGGAATAACATATTGCAGCTTAGATAAAATTTCGTTCCAACCGGTAAGTGTACAGCGTTATAGCAAAATAGTTTTTCAAAAGAAAATTAATATATTAACTAGTATATTATGCAGCTGTCTAAAATAATATATAAACACAAAAGCAGGCAAAATTCCATTTTGTTTTATAATGGCAATAGAAATATCACAATAATTTGCTCAATAACTAATGAACAGTTTCTAAAAGGTAAGGATTATTTAGCAAACTGTCTATGGCAGTCTTTAGAAACATTATAAAAAATTCAATCTTCTTAGAAAGAATAGAAAATAACTTTATAAGTTTTCCTACAATTGAAATTGATAGGAAATGAAACGCATAAAATTTAAAGGATTTATGATTTAAAATATGATTTATAAATTTTTATTACTTCGTTATCTCGGTAATAAAAAATAAATTTTATTTTCGATACTTTCTTGGTACTTTAAATCCATGGATCCGTTCTTGATACTTCAAATTAATATTTCAAATCCGTGGATTAGTATATCAATGAACTGTCATATGTTTTATTAACTTTAGCAATAAAAATACCACAAAATTTGTTTATAGTTAATAAAAATTCATATAAATTTAATTGATTATATTTTTATGATTAATAAAGAATATAATAAAAGGAAATGGACGTAAAGATTTGGTATTTTGCTTACGCTCCCCCACTGAATCATTAGCAAACTGCACAGGGTAGGAGGGGTAGGAACACGTGCCCATAAAACAAACAAGGGTCGGAAATATGGCAGCGGTCGCTGCCGTTATCTACCGATTCTTCAAGTGACTGCTTGTGAAAAGACGACTTTGTTTCGGGGACGCCACGCGTTCGAGACCGCTGTGTTTGCTTTGCAGGACAGATTTGATGACTCTATCATCTAAGTTCCCACACAAAAAAATTGAAAGGCAGGTTTTTATAATAATAAATTGTTATTCTGAACTTGTTGACTGAAAGCAAAAGTGAATGATTGGTTAATTTATGATAATTCTGCGTTCCTCATCTTTTGATTCATAAAGAAACACTTTATTTGTTTACTAAAGTTGAGATATATAATCATCCATATTACTTATAAAGATTTTCACCTTTAGCGATTAATTTGTAAAATCCAATTCAGAAACAATGCGACTTTTTACTTTCTCATACATGTAATATAAAGTATAATAATTGTTAAAATATTCGAACTCAAGATTTTGATGATTTTTCACATTTTCCTCCCCAAGTCTGGAAAAGACATTAGTTTTCTACGACAAAAATAACTAAAAAAACTCTTCGTGATGGACGGATGAAACCTCGGATACGGTTTTTACTTCAAATTTCTAGATTTCTATCTAATTTTGTGCAAAATTCATTTAGAATACGTCTATCTATCCACCTATTCGAATTTAACCCTATAACTACAAAACGAAGAGAGTTAAATGGATACAATTTGGACTCAAATTTAGTATCTATAATGCAAAAAAAAAAAAAAACACCTTACAAATTTTGAGTTAAATAAATTTCAAAGAGTTCATCGATTGTCGGCCTGTATTTTCAGAAATTTGTAAAGGTAGAAACTCAAAAACGCAATGACATAAATATCACATTTGGCACACGGTTTTCGGAATTTAATTGAAATTTTATGCCAAATTTTTGTTTCATTCGCTGGGAAGAATGCGTCTGAAACCCACATTCAAATTTTTGGATACTTTTAAGTCATACTATAGATTAATCACCAAATAACTCTCCAAAGGTGACGCTACAGATTCTGTAAAAAGGTTAAATTCACGCCGAAGATTAGTTCGTAGCTATTATAAACCTATGACATGCCAGGCATTCACTGGGGTTATATCTGTATAAAAGAGTATGCCAGAAAGTTTTGGAAAGACTCCTAACGCTTGTTTATTATTATTTTTAAATAATAAATATTCGCTAAGCAAGCACTTCCTTGTTTTGGTCAGTGATTATCACGAATACAAAACTACACTCTCCAAAACAATAATGGTATATGAATGCCTGAGAAAATTAATCTTGAGCAGAAAATTATAATGGTATTATTCTGTCTCTTTGTAAAACGAAGTTAGTATTCTTCTAAGAGATTAAAACAGTTCCGAAAGTAAGATGATTCTTAAAAAGGAAATGCATATAGATATTTAAGATGATAAGTTGCACAGACAGCTGTTAAGGGAAAAAGAAAATTCAGTCTCTCTTTGTGAAAAAAAAAAAAGGTCTAAAAAATTACGCAAAAGTGATAGTTTGTGCCTTGGTAACATTTCCAATGCACAAGGCCGGACTGTGCTCTGATGGAGATATATTTTTTATTGATATCTACTTATGCTGCAATGATTAAATACTAGCCGCCTTTGGCTACCAGCTGGTTCGCCAATCTTGCTGCTGTTTAAAATTATCAGTTAAATACTTTATGTAACGTCATTGCCAATTAAATACTTTATGCGACTTGTCATTAGCAATTAAATACTTTATGTAACTTGTATTTAAATAGCTACTTCATCAAAATATTTTTAAGCTTTAAATTTTGATAGTCATATCATTCACTCATGCAGTTATAATAGATGCCTTAAGCCCGTAATCTATACTTATAATAGAGCTCAATGTGCGTGTGTGTGTTGGCGCTCTACAGGCCAAACCGTTGGACCTACAGCTTTCAAATTTGGTAAGTGTATACTTTGGGGGTTGGAAATGTGCACCTTAGAGCCTTTTTTTTCAAATTTTTAATTAGAATTTGAATTAATTGAAAATTCAGCGAAATTTCGACATTTTTTCACTATAACGTATAATATATAACTAATATTATCGCACAAACATGATTTTTACATCAAATTAAAAATTTAAAAAAATTGGCTTTCTAATGTTATTACTATTTTAAAATATAGCTTAAGCTCCTATCTTTTACGAATTTTTAAAGAAATATTTTAACTTTATTTTTCAACAATATATTTTGGACAAAACAATAAAATTTAAACTGCACGAGCACGTTAAAAGTGAAAGGGGAAAAATTACCTTTTATCAATATGTTGCCATCTCATTGAAAAAAATTGAAATTAAAAAATAGATAATTGTTGTAAATTAAACATATAAAAATGTAATTTTCAGCACGTGTCTGACTGAAATGAAATATTTTTTTTTCAAAAAAGAAAACTAAAGAAAAAAATTTACTTTCACAATATTATTAATTAAATAAATCAGCTTTAATTGAAGCAAACATGATGCATATATGCTGAATTTCGGCAATTCTTTAAAAATTATTTTTTTTCTTAGCTTCTACAATGGATTGCATTGCTGTCCTGAAATTCAAAGTTTTTTCATTATTGCACCGCCTATTTAATTGTGTGATTTTCTCCCATTGTTGCTAGCTAAATAAGAAGGATTCAAGTTAATATTTGTGTAATTTATTACAAGACAAATAAAAAAGGGACTAGTTACTTAAGACCTTAATAAATCTCTGTTGTTTAGAGATTAACTCTACTAGAAAGATTCATATGCAAAATAAGAATTTAAGCAAGACAATTTAAGTAGCTGATCATTCTTGTTGATCACAATTTGATGCTTAAAAAAATTTCGGTTTGAAAATCCTGGACATTACTTTATGAATAAGATATTTAATGAAAGTATATCCAACCAATTTATCTGAAATAAATTATAACAAATATTCTAAAGGAAATAAAGTTATACTGCCAATGTTAAAACAGTGACAATGATATTCACAAAACTTTCTCGCATGCTCACTAAATAAACTTATTATGTCAGAGAGCACTTTACATGACACTGGCATATCATAGTTACGAGATATTAAATTTTGGCATGAATTTTGCATTTTTAGAGAATCTTTCGTGTCATCATTGGCTACATACAGCTATTAATCGCTGCTATGCGGTAAATAGTACCCGATAATGGAATTTGTGCTTCAGATACGTTTCTTTCAAAGACAAAGATTTCACACAAATCTGCACTTGTCACAAAATTCTATAATAAAATTTATATGTTTGAAGGCATTGGTTTTGAATTATAGCGTTTACATATTTTTGAAAATACAGTAGATAGTAGATTTTGTTTCTTTTATCTCAGACATTGACTTGTGTCTACACTTTGGATGTTAAATCTATGTACCGAATCTTATCTATACAGCTTTCTTCATTTTTATTTCTGTTATATTTGTACAGCCGGAGGACTTCTGAACAGATTTTAGTCAAAATTGGATAGAAATCTACATATTTGATGTTAAGACTGATTAAAAAATTTTTTTGTCTAACTCAAAAGGGTTTCTGAGTTATCTTTGTCTCGACCGACAGGCATTTTACAGAAATACGTTTTTCGGAGCTCTAAAACGTGAGAATCATCAAAATCTCAGGTTCAAATTTTTGACGATTACTATACTTCCTCTATGTAAATGTTATGTTTGTTAAATAAAAAATAAATGTTAATAATGTATGTTATATGTTAAAAAATATGTATGTTACTGTACTTCCTCTATACTAGAAAGTAAAAATAGATGAACAGGATATTTACGTTTTAAATTCGCAATGCTGTCATTATAAAGCAATTAAGATAACACAACTTTAATATCTGTTGGTATCATGGATATCAATTATTATTAAATATAAACAATACACTCTCGAACCATCTAGTCGAAATGGATACATTTTAGGCATATTTTCCCCCATCAGTAGTTTTATTTCATTCTTACATAAAAAGTCTACAGTAGCATTCTTCTATTAAATTAGAATCTCTTAGAGAACAATGCGCGACTTACTTCAGATTTATAATTCAATATGCAATTAGTTTAAAATCTTTTACTTGTCCTTTAATTTTTCATTTCTCTCTTTCAGTTTGGATATTTTTCTAGTCCGTCAACAAAAGAGAATCCATAACGAAATTAATTAGCACGCTCGACCCACTACAAATCCGAGCCTCGGATGATTCTTTTTTTAACCTAAAGAACTTTGTCACAACAGGGAAATGTTTGCCTTGGCGAGTCGAGTTTTTTAATATTCGGGTCTGCCTCCTTGAAACAGCGGGGAAATAAAACTTCGACAAGATCCGTTCAGCAGGCCGAAAACTAATTTATCCTCTAGTGGCGGGAGGGTGAAGCCACTCGAACTTTATCCTCCAATCCGAGCACAAAACGATTCCCTTGGATAAATATTCTCGAAAAGATGCTCAAAATCCTTTCGCCCGCTTTCTGCGTCTCTCGAAAACATTTTCTTTGCACTTCAATTGGGGCGATTTGATGGAGCGCGAAAACACACGGGGGCTTCTTCAAGTTGCCGCCGACATCGGGATTTACGAGGAGTTAAAATATCAAGCTCCCAACTTTTACAAGAGGTTCCGGCTCTCGCCCGACAGCCCTCTGGATTTGGGACCAGGGATCGTACTTAAGCTCCGCTGGGCCCGGAAGAGACAGAGGGAGAAATTAATCGCATATCGATCTCCTCAGCCAAGAATATTTTTTTACGGCCTAACTTTCTAACCTTGTAAAAAAATGGTTTTCATGATTTTTAGACATTTAATATAAAATTAAACAATTGGTAACAAGTGCTTGTAATTTATTTAAAATGCAAATAATTTTTTTTATTTAAACCAGCTGACTTGACTACCAACTTGTTCGCCTAGATTACTAACTTTTTAATTTGTAATAAAAGGCATTCATATATTTTAAATTCACCTTTTTATTTGATACGAACTGAAAAACATGAATTCATTTGAAATAATTAAAGCTAAAAAGTATATATTATGAAATAAAAACAAAAGTGAAAGTTCTATTTCTGAACCAATGATTGGCAAAAGCACGTGACTGAATGTTTTGATGCTTGAGTTTGAATTCCAACATAATATTTTAAAATGTGTATCAAATTGAACTAAATAATATTTTTAAAATTAAGAGATATTATTTTTATTTCTTATAGCACTTGCCATCGGACAATCCCGCTGTTACGAAGAGTTATTTAAGCTGATACTCTTGTTTCTCGTTTCTCTTTCCTCTTGTTTTTAGTAGCACCAACTAGGGCCAATAATATGTCTTCGCCACTCACGTATTACGCATTCGTTTGTGCAACTCCTTTTTACAGGAGAGCACATTCGCACATTTCACAAATAGAGAAGAACAACCATGCCCGAACCGGGACTCGAACCTCAGATCACAGGGAAGACGTGCCACCCTAATAACAGAACGCCAGTTTTTACTGACCCTTTATTTACTGACGGTACTTAAAAGTACCATTTAAATCTAGCTCATATCTTTACTATAAGACTATTTTTGCTGATGGTATTTTAAAGAACACGGATGATGTAACCCAAACAACATGAAGTTAATATAAGATAAAAGTGGGAATGAAAAATATTTAATTAATAATTAAATTAAGATATTTCTGTTGGTTACATTTTTTTCTTGGGTTACCTGGGATTATATTGCGAAGGAAATTAAACTATTGGTACAAAAATGAAGTTGAAAAATTGATGGTAACACAATTCGTTAAATAAAGGGTTAAGATATATTAACTGTACTTATTTAATGAAATCAAAATCCTTTCCTTAGTTTTTTTGGAATTTTAAAATGATACAAAGATAATTTTTATGAGATAATTTTTTGGATGATATTAACGTCGCCTTCCACAGGCAGATCAGCGATTACCCATCCAGTGATAGTTAAATTTATTTTTCAGTTCTATTAAAGTTTCTGTTTGAAACTTAATTCTTTGTTTCTTTTTTCTTAACTAAACTGACTATTTTATTGATATGGCGAATACTTTCCAAAATCTTTAATAATGTTTCGCAGCTCCATCAGTTAACTAACCGAAGTACTTCTATGTGCCTACCTTCGGAGACTTTTTTTTGAAATATTTAAATTTTTAAGAAACAAAAGATGTTTCTATTTAAAATGGGACATAAAACTTTGAATATAAATGTAACTTTAAAAAAATTATCATTAATTTTGGAAATATTGGTAATTTTGAGTCAAATTTTAGTGAAAAATTGCACTTACGGTAAAGTTCCTACCAAAAATTCTAATTTATATAGCTCAATAATATTTATACATGACATAAATAATACCCTTATCTGTGTTATGAACTAAAAACTTTGCAATATTTTGAAAAGTTTTTGAAATATTTGAAATTTTGTGTCAAAACTCATTTTTTTAAGAAAAAAAAAGACATGTTTTTATTACAAAAAAGCAATGAAATTTTTAAAAATGAAAATAGAGCTAAGATTTTAGTTCATAACACAGATAATACATATTTAAACATTTTCTCAAAATTTCCTTTAAAAATCTTAAAAAGAATTTTTTTGGTGATATTTAGCGTAAAACAAAATATTGAAAAACACAGTTTTCCAGAAAACACATTTAAAGATTTTATTGCACCATAAAAACTTTTTTACTGTTTTTTTATTCTAAAAATTCACCATATTTGTATGTTAAGCCCTCTTTAACCTCATTTTTAACTAATTTTGATTTTTTTTTAGCTTTCAGCTTTTTTCTAGTCAATTTAGTGGAGGGCAATGATTGACGCTTTGATTTTTTAATGCGTTCATCATCGATTTCCATATAGAGTTTTAAAGTCAGAGGATTAATAGGAATTGTCAAATATTTAAAAATAGGCAATAGTCCTTTATAACCAGAATTAAATAATATTGCTGCCATATAAGCCCCTAAAAACAAAGTTTTCATCCCCACAAAATGTTCTTTCGGTAAAATTGACCACAAGACGTTGTTAAAACTTTCATTATTGTTCTGTGTCATACCATGCAAGCATTTTTTTAATAATTCTCTGTCACAGAGTTCTAAATACGTGGACTGCACAACTTTCAGGACAGAACTAGGAAGACCTGGTGACTTTTCTGAATATTTTTTGCCACTGCCTATAGCTTGCTGGTATCGACACCAGCTGTCACGCCCTTCTGGACATTGCCCATGCATCAAATTTCTACTGCTAGAACAGCAGTGAAAGAAAGCAGCTATAACAGCAGATTGCATATTTGCAATATCTCCAACATTACTGCGGATGGCTATTCCATAGTAATTTTGAAGTTTATCAATGAATTTATCCGTTAATTTTCCTTTTCCACCGAGCCCTTTGATTTTCTTTTTTTAGTTTTCTCAGTCTTGATCCTACTCTTTTCTGAACATGTCCTATACATTCAAGTTTTGTAACACTGTCTTTTCCATAAGCATCTTTCACTTTCAAAAAAGCCTTAGAGTCACCATCACCAAAATATTCAGTGTATTGTAAATGTCGTTTCAATACTGAACGTTCAAAAATTCTGTATGCCCCAACAGCTTCCATATTACCTGATGACCCTTTGTAGTTACAGCATTCATGGTCACTAATAATTTTTTGTTCACACATTCTGCAGTATTGCGTCATAACTTCTAAATCCAAAATTTTTCCAGTATCTATGGATATAGCAGAAACACAGCCATTTAGTGACATATGGCCTCTCCGTTGCCATGTACCATCTACAGAAACACCACAGGTTGTGGTTTTTTTCAAATTCTGTACTTCTTTAGATGCAGCTTTTAGATTTTCTTCACAACAGTACTTCACTGATTCTAATAGTTTCACTTCATGAGTTCTAAAAGTTTGTTTAGACACATATGGCAAATTTAATATGCCCAGTAATTTCATCCCAGAAGAAAATCCTCTACCAATTAATCTTAATGCCAATACCAATAAAGTATTTATTGAAGATCTTTTACTTATTTTGGGGGTTGATGTGAATCCAGCCATAAATCCACAATCACAAGATAATGTGAAATTAGAGCAAAGACCTTCTTTGGAATCTTCAGTCAATTTCACACCAGTTCCAAAGCAGTGAGGGCAAGAAAGAATTGCAAACATTTGAATTAAAGTTTGTATACCGATTATCCTGTTACCATTTAATTCCTGAACGTTCGATTTCAGCACATCAGCAGTTTCCAAGGTCTTCAGCTTTGCTGCACTTGCAGTTGATGCATCATTTTTAGGCTTAGCATTACTGAACCTATTTCCATAAAAGGTACGTTTTTTAGACGCTTTAGATCGAGATTTCGGCATTTTTATGCAATAAAAACTGAAATTTAATGTTAAAACAGGAAAAACAAGAAGAATTGGGTTAAAATTGCGATGAAATCGGTTTCACACAAGAACAACGCTTTTGAATTATGCGTGTAAACAAGCTACAAATGATAATAGTATTGCCGTTCAGTTACTAAAACTTAAATAAAAAAAACTACTGCCAGATTTTAAAAGAATAGTTAAAAATGTAAAAAGGAACGTTTATTTATATTTTAAAAACAGATCTTGACATTTTTACCGCTTTAAAGCTACAAAATAATCGCATAAACGTTTTGTTTACATTTTTGCGTCCCTTTAAATTCCCACTTCCGGCTGCAAAAAGTCAACTTCCGGTTTATTAATTAGGCTGTAACTTTGCTTCTAATTAACGTAAGAACAAAAATGAAACAGTTTTGGAATCTTAAATGTATGGGCTATAAAATTAGCGCATAATAAAAAATTCGATAATTTTCATAAAAACGTGTATTTTAGGGTAGGCACATACCTTAATGCAGCTGTAAATACATTCAATGAAACAGTCTAAAATTAACACATTATTTTATCTACATTTGATTGTTACCACTCGATAA
>JAPMOQ010042318.1:444393-473299 GCA_026543055.1 Argiope trifasciata | reverse complement strand
AGCCATTTATGCGAAATGCTTATTAATAATTTAAATCTTGTTTGAAAATCGCATTATCAGTGATGATCAAAGTACGTCATACAGAAATATAGAAATAAAATTGACTTAGGCTTAGTTTATACGCCCTGCAAACTGAAGTAACAAGCAAAAAGTTTTTCATTGTTAATATCTCAGACAACTGGTAATTAACAGTATTCTGTACTATGGTTTTCAATTTATAAGCAAAAGAATTCTTTCAAACATATTGTTATACCACGAACAAAATTATAATTTTAGGCTTTATACATTCAGTATTTTTCAAATAATTTTTATTCCATTTAGAAAGTTGGAAATTTGTTTTTCTTCGGAATTGATTCATTCATTTGAGAGAAATATCGATATGTAGGATTTTCTAGACATTGACTTATTATCATTAGTAATATTATTTCATTCTTCATTACTTTGTAAATTGTGCAAAATTTATTTTTAAAAAACCCTATAATTTAAGTATATCAACAGCATTTTAACATTTGAAACCTGAAATCTCTAGAATTTTTACGATCTGGTTGTTGACTTGAGCTCGTTTTAATTATAGAAAAATTATCATTATTTTCTTAAAGATTTATAACAATTAACGAGATTCGTTCAGCTACGTAGTCGTACTAAGCAAAAATGAATAAAACTATTTCATTACTCAGAAGTTTTAAACAAATTTTTTAGCTCCAAAATTATAGAAGAAGATTTAAAAACATATAATTTGAAATATGGATTCCTTTTCCTCTCTTCAGATATTTTTAAATTACCCCTTTTCAAAAGAATTATCAAAAATGTTTGTAGACCATTATCTGCCATGCACCAAAAGAGCAAGCTTTTCAAAGAAACATCCTCGAAACAGAAAGAAAGAGATAAAACAATAAAGATAGCTAGCTGATCCAATCATGTCACAGCACATTCTTAATTAGGCAGTTTCATTCCAACAACGGAGTTGCACTGCATCGAATCGGGGAGCTTTGGTTAAAACCCTGTTAAGCGAAGAAATTAACAGAACATCCGAGCTCGTTCGACCATTAAAACGTAATCAGTGAATCAGAACCTAGAAAAGGTGGGGGGGGGGGGAACGTACCAGTTCTGAAGAGAGAGGGAGCAGGATAAGGTGTTTGGAAGCCAGTAGAACTAACCGTAGGGGGCAGAAGAGGCAAAAAAATAAAGAGGAACCATACTGTTGACTCTCTGGCAGTGTCAACACTCGTCGTGCAGCCCTGGAAAGGGGGTAGGTACCCCTTTACTCTGCCCTGGAGGGGGGTTCGATTCTCCTTCTCAAGCAAACACTCTCTAAAATAGCCTTTCATCTTTCGGTAGTTTCATTACTAGGGGCTATTTCAGTTCCTCTATACCTTCCAGATCATTTCGTGTAGCTCTCGGACAGACTCACTCCCCGTCTCGACCACCCTCCCCCCTTTCTGTCTCAAGAAATCCAAACTTACGCCGAAAGATTTTTTCGCTTTTCTTTCTTTTCCTTCTCTTCTTCGAGAGTTTTGTTTTGATTTCTTCCATTTCTTCTTCTTCTGCCGTCCTGGTTCGTCTTCTCCTTCTGTCGCTTGTGCAGTGTTGCTTGGGGATATATCATTACAGTGAGGTATGTCGCGATTCGGCCCCGGGCTTATGAAAACATACTCATTGAATCTTAGTTTTGCTGCTTTGGAGTACGCTACTTTGTTTTATTTTTTTTAGTTGCGTGTGTTAACTTTTGGGAGATGTTTTCTTCTTCTTGGTTAAAGTCGGAATCTTGCATAATTTTGATTCTCTGAACTTTGGGAAATTATTTTAGTTTTAAAGTTATCTACCTTAACAGTTTAACTTTAAAGTCTTCACTAATAAATTGAAATAAAATCTTTAAATTTTTGTTTTCTGATTACCTAGTTCTTTTAGTGACGGTAAAAAAAATATTCATATTAAATGCAAAAAAACAATTGCAAATTAGATTGTAAGTTATTTTAAAAATTGCTTTTTCAATGTTAGAAGTAAGATTTAAAATTGATACCTAAGCTATCTCACTATCCAAGTATTTGAAAACTTGGTGAACATTATTTTTTCAACTTTTATAAACAGTGTTTCACAATTAAATATTATTAATTCTGAATAAATAATTGCATACATTAATAATATATTCATTAAATATAGTTTGCATCTTATAAATTCAAAAAAGAAATGCGCCCGTATTTATAAATAGTTACATAACCTTTCTCTTCTGTGACAGAAGAGAGGTAAAAGATTTGAAAAGAAGTTTCATTTTACTTGAGGATGCATCATTGTAATGATGTGTGTTATAATTTAACCCTTTTTCATGAAAGCATGTTTCTTGAAATCTTAGCTTTACAGCTAAACTTAGAAACAATTATTTTTTTATATGTAAACTGGTTTAGAAATATCTTATTTATGTGTAATAATTACATAAGTCATTTAATTATTTGTTAAAAGTTCGATATAGCTTAATTTTAATTATAAGATGAATTTTTAATATAGTATGAAATCGAAAATTTTCATGGGTTTTCTTTGGATCAATTCAGATTCAACTTCCAACTATTTATAACTGCTAGATTTATAAAACTTTTAAAAATGAAACTATATCAAATTTCTATAAATTATTTTTTCTAAAATGATTAAATATACATTACATGCAACTGTCATTAAAACTGATATTCCAAATATTTTGTAAATGTATGACAAAACTCCTTGTTTAATATCTTAGTATAATAAAATAGCTATACATTGATACCAATTCCATCCTCAAGTAGAAAAAAACTGCTTATATTTTGTATATTGGTGTATCTAATGAACATTTACAAGAAATATCCTTAATGGATAAGAAAAAAGTCCCAATAAAATATTTAAAAAATGGACTAAATTAAAAAAAATAAGTTAATGTGAGGGTGAATATATATAACATATGCAATTACTTTTGTCACATTTCGTTGACATTAAGTTAATAAATTCTATTGTGTATCTTGTTTATGTTTCTGGATGTTTTTATTTTTTATTTTAAGAAACCCAATGAGGATTAGAAATGTTAAATTAAAAAAAAAAATACACTATTCATCGTAGGTGAAAAAATACAAACATGAGTTTAACAGATGCCATTTTTAACATAAATTTTCTAATAAATATAAGGTATAGTTATTTCTTAATACTTATCTAAAACAGGTTGGGAACTATTCTAAAACGTCGCATACATGATTACATTTTAGTTGGGATTCGGTATTTTTTATTTTAATTTTATTATTTACTCTTAATTATATTGTAGCGAGAACGTAAACACATACAAACACACATATATAGCATCATAATGTCCGTGAATTGAAATTTAATAATAAAAACAAAGAAAAATATTTTTGTGCGATATATTTAATATACATATGAAAATTATGAAGAAATTTTTTTTTCTTGAAATAAAACTTGTAGGACATAAAAACTATTTTTTTTTATTTGATAGTGATGTTAAAATAGTTTTTTATGCAAATATATATTCCGGTATTATTTGAAGATTACTTTAAAACCCCACTTAGTTTTAATTACTTAAAAATATAAATAAAAACTTAAAAAACCCTTTCTTAGAGAGAATTTATTGCCCGTTGAGAGCGTAGGTACCGAATTTGGTTGCTGTAAGTCCAATGATTTACTCTGTAAAACGATCTGTCGTTTAACATTATACAGTGGTTCAAAAAATTGTGAATACACTTTACTTTTACTTGATAAATCTGAATTTCAAAATAAATAACACATTACCAAGAAGAGCAAACACGGTTTTATTTTTAAACATAAGAAATTGTTTAATTTAGAGTAAAAATAAAGAAAAATCAACAAAAAACTTCTAAATTGAAATATTTTAAATAAACATAAAATTGCCTCAAAAAATTGAAAATACAGCAATAAAATTTTTGCAATATCTCGCGTATAAAGAAGGTGTCAGTGTTTAATTTCACGTTTTTTTGTTTTTATAATGGCCTCTGAATGCCATGGATCAATTTCACTAATTTTGGAGGGTGTCTAAATATATTTTACCCCATTTTTCTTGCAACACGTTTAAAATGGGTTTTATTTCTTACTTTGTGTTTTTGAACCACTTTTTCAAGTATGACCCATGAATATTCAACGGCATTGAAGTCTGGATACTGTAGTAGTGTGTGTATCTGCTTTTTACAATGAAAAAGACACCGTATTTTTACGTTATGTGTATTCTGTTAGGGATCGTTGTTCCAGTGAAAAATGGAATTTCCGTCAAAATGTAAATTTATAACACTTTTCTTTAGATTGATGCCACCATGTGTTTCATCCAACTTGTTGCTGAAACTTTTTAAATCAAAGGCAAAAGTGTAATAGCTGAAACTGTGCCAAATGCCATTAGTCAAGCTGGATATAAAAGTCGTATTGTTAGATAGAAACCGTTCATCACCTTGAAAATTCAGGAGAAGCATTTGAAGCTTCCAAAAACACATCAATTGAAAATCAATAACCTTCGGAAGAAAGTTATATTTAGTGATGAAAGAAAACTTAACAATTTTGGCAGTGACAGCCGTCGTACAGGATGGTAAAGGCCTAAAACTAATTTGGATTGAAAAACTCTATGCCCTACATTGAAACATCGTGGTGACTTCATTATGATTTGAAGTTGCATGACTTCATTCGGGTGAGGAAATTTAATTCTAATACATGGTATTACAAACCATATGGTTTACTTGGAAAGACTTCAAAGCAATCTAAAGGAACGTGCTGAAAATTTGGGTTTAGATGGAAATTTCATTTTCCTGGTGGACAACGACCCAAACAGAATAAACGCTGCATCAAAATATGGCATCTTTTTCGTTGTAAAAAACAGATACACACACTACTACAGTACTTGGACCTCAATGCCGTTGAATATTTGTAAGTCATATTCGAAAAAGTGGTTCAAAAACACAAAATAAGAAACAAAACCCATTTAAAATAAGTGTTGAAAGAAAATGGGGTAAAATACATTTATATACCCTCCAAAATTGGTGAAATTGGTCCATGACGTTCAGAGGCCATTATTAAAACCAAAAAACGTGCAACTAAATATTGACACTTTCTTTATCCGCGAGATACAGCAAAAATTTCATTGCTGTACTCTCAATTTTTTGAGACAAACATCTAAGTATGGTTATTTAAATTTTTTCTATTTAGAAGTTTTTTGTTGATTTTTCTTCACTTTTACTCTAAATTAAACCATTTGTTATGTGTAAAAATAAAAACATGTTTACACTTTTCGGTAATGTGCCATTTATATTGAAAGTCAGATTTATCAAGTAAAAGTAAGGTGTACTCACAATTTTTTGAGCCTCTGTACATGTCGTATGAAAATAGTAGGGGGAAAATTATCATGCTAAAATATTAGTAACCGTTATTAAATATCATTATAACTTTATTAATATTATGATTTGTGTATATTGGTGACAGCAATCAATATTTATTAAATCAAATATCATTCAAAAATTCCTCGTTAATGAACTGACATAAATTTTGCCATTATGAAATATATTTCTTTTATCCTAAGAAAATATTGCTTTCCATCTCCAATAACATGAAAGTTGTGAAAGAAATATTTGGCATGACATATTAAATCATAATAAAATATTAACTTACCTTTTTAAAAAATATGGATTCCATCTGGAACTTTAGAGGAAACTGCACATTTATGTATCCTATGTATAATAACAGAATTCTTCATACATATAAATATAATTTAACACAGAAATTTTTTCCATAAAAATATGGATTAGAATACCCTAAAATAATATTCTCTTTAGAGAGCAAGCGTAAGAATAATAAACAATTTTTATTTAGAACAGATATGAATTGCCACATTTAAAAAACTAAATTAGTAGTAAATAATGAAGCATTTTAAAATACTTTAAAAATAAAACAAGTACATAAAATGGTTTTTCACACAAAATTCATTTTAAATGCAGCGTGCGTTATAAAAGCATTAAAAAATATCTATTTACAAAAGGTAAGGTTATCCGTTATTTTTTAGAATTCGAAAGTTTTATTATTTATATGGTTTGAAGCCAAACGATATCTAGTTTCCACTTCCATTGACGTCACATTTGCTCTGGAAAGTGTAGGAAAGAAACGAATACGTCATAATTTTATCTTAAATAAACTCGAATTGTTAGTTTATATATTTCGAAGATTTCTTTGCATTAAATATTATGCTTTAAATTTAATTATGTTGAAAATTCTTTTAATTTATTAACTTATTATTAAATGCAGTTGAATTCCTCATATGACAAAAGTTATTCTATGACATGATTATTTTTTTCAGTTTACATATAAACCTTGCTCTTTTCACCATGCCAACATTCTGCTGCCTCAAATGCATGTTGCATTTTAAAAATAAATAATTCGAAGTACGAGATTGCCCTACATCTGGCAAAGACAAGAAAAGGCAACGACAAGAGTTTAGGATTGTAATGCTGGGTTTTAAATTGTCTTTAAAGCTATTGAATTAATGCTGTTAAAGATTTAGGGTTCTTGGAGCATTTTTTCGAATATCTAATTTCGAACAAGAATTTCAAAATTTCTTTAAAGGTTGATAAATTGATTATTTCATCCAAATGTCTAAAATTGATGATATTTCAGAAAATATTCCAAATTAATGAATTTTTCGGCAATATTTTATAATTAAATGTATCATAATAAATTTTTTTATCCCCAAAATCGCAAATCTCATGGAGCATAAGGAGCAAATTCGAATGTAAATCCTGAAGCAAATTTGAAAAAGGAGTTAAATCATTTGTGTTATAGTCAACGGGAGTAGTTTCCCAAATCTTTCTTGCATATTTTCTAAAAAACTTTTCATGTCAGATAATATCTTGCAAGACACTGGCGTACAGTGGTTACGAAATATTAACCTTTGGCTCGATTATAGCATATTTACAGAATCTATCCTGTCATCCTTGGTAATTCATACCTGGTGTTCGTTAATAGTATCCAAATATCGAATTTGTGCTTTAGAATCGTTTTTCTCAAAATTTGACATAGAACAACACTAGCAATCATAAATTCCCGTACCAAATTTGACATATTTAAGTCATTTTTTTTAAATTATAGCGTTTACATGCTGTTGAAAGTACAGAAGACGGACAGTCAACCCGTTGTTGGATTTGGATTAAAATATCACAGATGCTTACATTATAGATTTTGAATCTGTGTATCTAATCTTATACAACTAACTCTCTTCGTTTTGCAGTCATCGTGTTAATTTATATTTAAACATCTGGACAGACAAATTTTATCTACACAGATTTAGCTCAAAATTTGGTTAAAAACTAAAAATTTTGCATTAATACCATACACAAATTTCAACCGACTAGCGTAAAGCGCTTTTGAGTTATCTTTGTCACAAATAGACAGACAGTTATTTTTTAGAAATGTGTTTATCGAACTCAAGGAGGAGTTCGAATGTTTTGACGATTACTATTTTTTTCCTATACAACAAGCAGTTTTTAAAATGATTTATGTGTATGAAATCATTCCGACTAAGTTCTAAGCCTTTGGAACTCAAAATATTTATAGTTATGCTTTTAATTTAATTTATTACTAATCCGAGAAAAAATAACATTTCTAAAAGCACAATGAAAACATCAACAGACAGCATTTCGAAAAAAAAAAAAAAAAGACTTTTTTATAATATAACCCGGAAATAACACAAATATTTTTTTTGACAATTACTCGTAATAACAGTATATAATTTTTTTTTACTTCATTAGATGGAAATATTCCTTTTCTTAAATTATCCAGTGTGCCAATATTATTCGTAAAATTGCAGATCCACTAAAAATTAATCAGAAACAAAATTTTACAGTTACATCTTAAGCAATACATAATTATTCTAATTTGGAATCTATCCCACAACTGTTACTAACCCTAAATACATAAAAATCCCAGATTTCTCAGCTTTCAAAATATTTTCAAAAAACTGACATTTCAAAGAGTTGGAGGGGAGAGCGTGAAAAAAATGAAAAGACATCTCTTTGCGTATTTCCTTCAGTCATGTCTGGTCCTTGGAGACAGCTGTTGACGACATGTTTTCCAAATGTCTCTCTAAAGGACGTGTTTCGTGAAAGAAGGAACGGCAAAATCATTTGTTTCAAGACCTTCTTCTTTCTTCTCTATGAATACCATCAAATGAAATCGATCTTCTTTTTTTTCCAACCCCCCTCCCCCATCGCTATCTGTAGTATTTGATCTGCATTTGATTTTGTTTCGCCCCTTAACAGTTGTGTTCTTCGCCTAGTTTGTGTTTATTATTTTTCCTTTGTGATTGCTCGCCTGAGCTGTCTTCATTTTGATTTCGTTTAGAACAAATAGATTGTTCCATCTTATTTTTTCTTTCCCTCAGTTTCTCCCCCTGTTTTTATTTTCTCTGGTTCCTTTTTCTTTCAAATGAATTCGCTTAGAATTTATCTTATTCTTTCAGAATGAAACTGAATGGAGATGTTTCACGGACCACTTAGTTTTCACGGCTTAGTTAGAAAGCCGATAACCAATAACATTTGCATAACAAGGCTTAGTGAATATTATTGAATCTGTGTTTATTTCACTCGATTGTTTTTTATTTTGCTTTCATCTGCCACTTTTATCAGTTTTGCATTTTATTCGAATGTTTCTGACCTGGTGTGAATTTTTAAGAAACCCGTTTCCGTGGGAAATTCAGAAATATATTCCGTTTAATTACTTTTTAACCAAATATTACAAATAGAATGCTCTTGTTTTCAAATACTATAGATATTAAGTATTCACAAAATAGTTTCAATTTCATTAATTGTTCAAATAAAAAAATGTACTTAAAATTATGAGAAATGCATATTATATTTTTCGAAACTACAATTAAGTATTAATAGAAGAGGGTGAACGTATCACTACGTATTCGTTAACTGATGAATTAAAAAAAAATTCATCTTAATTGATGAAGTGCACATTTTTGGCTAAAATGAAAATCAATATTTTTTCTCGTAGTAATTATTATTATAAATAAAATAAATAAAAGAGGATTATATAAAAATAAAATGTTCATAACTTGGGCTTTATTTATGCATTTATTTCTTAATTTTGAGCTTTTCATGTTTTTAATGTAACTAATTTATTGTCCTCACTATTAATAAATTTTTACTTCATTCTTTTGATCTTTGAAGATAGTGTTGATAGAAACATTTTATTCTTTTTATAGTGTTTATGTACCCTTTTATAGAGTTTTATTATTTAATGCAGTCAGATTTTTCCTTTTTTCTAAGAACTATTTTTTCTCGTCATAAAATAACAAACCCTACTCAACCAAAAACAAAAATCTTTCAAATTCGAAAGTTATCTATCGCTTTATTTGAGACCATAATAAAACGTTATGGGATAGTTTGGATTACTAGTGATTATTTGAAATATACTGAGTTCCTTGTTATTCATCGAATTAATTTCATATCATTACAATTTTATCTATCTCATAAATAGCTGATCTCATAAAAGGAATCTGTAACACTTTCTTACGAATTTTTTCAATTTGTTGTTTCTTATCTTATCTGGATTGAACGCCAATTCAAACCAAGTCCAAGAGATCAAATCGCACGATAAGATTGTAAACTGACTCCCCCTCATTCACCAGCTGTCTCCCAGAGGCGTCAATACATATAATGGTACATTCAAGCTTCGACAGAGTAGTGGCAAGGGTTATACATTTTTTGGCCTCTGATGAAGAAAAGACTTTTTATACAGCCAGAAACGCCTGGATAAGAGCGTTTGAACACTCCATGAACTGGTGCACGCCAGAGACAAGCCGGGAACACCAACCGGCATACCAGTCGTGCTGTTTTTTCAATCTTACTTCAATAACTTCTTACTTACTTTCAATCTTACTTCAATAATATAAAGCAAGTTCAACGAATATAAAACTTTAAATAAATATTTGGTAACAGAAACAATCAATAAGGAATCGATTCACTGATATATGATAGTTAAAATCTCTCAGATTCTATGAAGAAAAATAAACTACAAAAAATTTATTAAAACTGGCCTGAAATAAAATTTTTGAATATCGATGTCTGTTTTCAACCAGAATTAACTATAGTGGAAAAAAATTGTTTTTTTAATTATATAAATAATTTTTTAGTAAAGTCCATTGTAATTAATTTATTAATAATAAAATTAAATGCACGCATGTATTAACTCTCTAAAGGCCCAAGCGTTTGACTTAGAAAAACTAAATTTAGTACATACATATCTTGGAGGAGGAAATATGCAAAATTAAAAATTAGTCGAAATTCCGGCCTTTTTTTTCAAGTTAGATTCCAAAAATATCACGGCACAAAAATTAATTTCAGATTATTTTAAAATTAAATTCATATCACATCATAAAATATCAATGTTTTTAATGTATAAAATTTCCCCATATTTAATTCACTTCTAAAGAATCTTTTAATCAAATTTTGAAACAATATTTTATTGTTAAAGTGAAATTCAGATCATTTTCATTGTTGCTACTAATACATCTTTCGGATGATTTCTTTCATTATTGATATCTGAAATTGGGTTTAATTTTCCATGATGGAATATTATTTATGCCATCCGTATAAAGCCTGCTTTTAATAATTTTTTAAAGTTTTTATTATGCTTTCATTTTTAAATACTTTGTCGCTTTAAAAATATAGATAGCTAGTGAAATATATATCTAAACAGTATGACATACGTTTATCAAAATTTGGTTTAAAAATATTTTACTGAGGAAGATAATAATTTACACTTACACATATCTTAAAAATATTTTACTGATTTAAAACAAAGAAATTCAAAATTTTTAGCTAAAATATTTGAAATAATCAATCCCAATATATAAATTAGTCATCAGAAGAGGTTGATATTTCAATAAAAATGTAATCAATATTCTACGTTTTATTCTGAAAAAAGTATGTATTGTAAATTTGGACAAAAATCTAGTTCATTACATGAAATATATCTTTATAAACGAAATTGTTATTCATTTCGAATTCTGAAGTGCAGAAATATTTGTTAATGTAATAAAGCAATGGAAAATTGTGCAAATCAACATAAGACTAAAATGACATACAATTATTTGAAATTTTGGTAGCGCATATTTGGATGTCTCAAAAATTGTTCTAGAAAATATCAACTGTGAATTACTCTTTAAAATATTATTTCAAGAAAATCATATTAAATCTTAGATTTGTATTGGAAAAACTTGTTTCATAAACGAGAATTTGACGAAACTTTATTAGTTCGTAATAATATTTGCTCGTACATATATTTTAATAAAAGTATATTAATTATTTGTTTATCTTCAATAAATTCGTCTTCAAACATAAATTCAAATAATGCATTATGAATAGAGTAAATTAGCATGTATTCTGGATTTAAAGGTTGCAATTTTCAGCTAAAAATAAAATATTCTGGAAATTGATTTAATACTAAATTTGAGCTTAGGAAGAATTATTTTGAAAGAAAAGTTTCGGCTCAATTTTTGTGTTACTTAACTGTCAAAGAGTATTGGGCCCTTTGTCTTCAGTGATTCCATTAAATGGATAAAAATGCTCGTAAATTCGGGTTTGAAAAGCCGGTGTCTTTTTCTCACACCTTTTCGAAATTTTTGTCCCAGTTACACGATCCGAAAAGTGTGAGATACCTTCTCACGCGCATTAAAAGAAAATTGTAAGTAGACAGAAAGCGGTAGTAGTGATGATGGTAGTAGTAATAATAGTAATAATAATAATAAGTAAAAGGAAGAAAGAATGAGCACCGAAAAAAAGAACCATCTTTTAGAAAATCCAAGTTCATTCTTTCGTTTTCAAAGACTTTAAAATATAGCGACACGTTGCCGTCAAAGACTAAAGAAGGAAGGGGGGATGGATGTAGTGTAAGGGGATGGAGGGAGGGATTCAGAAAGAGAATCGAGAGAGAATGCATGTCAAAAGGGGTAGGAGGAGAGGAGAAAAGCACGGAGAGCTTGGAGGGCGGAGATAGGAAGGGAAGGAAAGAACGCCACCTGCGCCTATGAATTGTTTCTTTTCCGGGGACGAAAACTTCTCATTTGCATGGGAGAAGCTAATCGTGGATTTTAATAAACGGCGAAGATGCGGGAGGGGATGAGAGGAGTCGGGGGAGGAGGCGGGATGCCGAGAAGCAAAGGGATGCTGAGAGGCAGAGACATGAAAGATGAAGAAAAGAGCCTCGGTGAGGGAGGGTGAGGGTGGAGGAGGGAGATAAAAGGAAAGAAAGAGTCAAGGGGACGAGGGAGGAACACGGGGTGGGGCCTGAGAAAGAGAGAAAACTGGAGAAGGGAGACAGATACGAGCTGGGGTTGCAACAGGCGCCCCTTCGACGACAGGATGGTTACCAGGTTTTGGCGGATAAGGCTTTTTTAAATTGGCGATCAAAGTATTATATTAATGTAGTCGATTTTTAAAAGTTTACAATCTCCTGTTAATAGACTTTTATTTTAAGATAGTTACAAGGCATTACTATAAGGCAAGATACTGATTTGGGATAGAGGTCTCATGTTGATATTTGAGATCTAATTGGAAACTGAAAGAGTTTGGGAAGAATTGAAAATCTGATAAAGAACGCAACAAAAGAAATTATACTAATTTACTAAAAGTTTAAGTTTTAATGCTTTAAATACAATTTTCATTGTTAAAAATAATGGAATTTTAAATTTTGTTAAAAATAAAAAGTATATTGACTATCTATTAATTAAACAGCGAATAAATGTAAGACATATTAAATTTCTTATTGACTAAATGTTTTTGTATTCTTTTCCATCATTGGGCAAAAATTATGAAATATGGCACATTGAAGAAGCCATAAATAATGATTTTATTATTGTATAGTTCAGTAACATTACAAATTAAATAATATTAAGTTAAAAAAATATTGTAAAAATATTATACAAAAAGATTTATTCCAAACTTTAACTATATTATTAAAAAAGTTTGAAATTTGCAAGGATTGCGAAATGATTGTTTATAAGACGGCAAGAACTGAGAATTTATCTGCATTTTAAGTATATTTGAAATAATTAATAATCGTTTGCAATATTCATTCTTTTAATTAAATGTAGATTTTAATAATTTTTAATAAAACAATTTACCGTTTAATTTTTTTGGGATAAAATATCGCCTATTTTTCTTAAGGAATTCGGGAATCAAGGTCTGTTATATTTTTGAATATTCCAATTATAACTATAGGAATAAAACAAATGCACCTTTATACTTTTTGTTCCCGTTATGAAGTTTTAACATTTGTCTTTTTACAATATAATAAATACACTCACAGTAATACAACAGAACAAAATAAAAAGCTTTTCTTTTTGAGAATGGCAACCATTCATTTATTGCCTCTATTAACGACAGGTGACTTTATATTGATTTTTCATATGGAACTTTTCCCCGGAATGAACGAAGTGACCTGTTAGAATACTTAAACTTCGATATCTGTTTGATTTAGCTAAAAATACTAAATGGTAAAAGATTCTCTAAATTTGTTTTACTCCTTATTTAAAAAACCGACATGCGATTCCTAAAGAGTCAAGAAATCATTGTTATATTCAAGATTTTGAATATGTTAATAATGTGCTTAATAATTCCTTTAACAAAGTAATTGGTAGGATTGTACAATATTTCTACAGACTTGTTGGCAAAAAAGAAAGAAAAAGTGGAATGATGTTTTGTTTTGGAGAGGAAAAAGTAATAAAGGATTGAGGTACAGATGGGGCAAAAGAATCTTAGGGTAAATCGTTGTCGATATTGTTCCAATATCTATTTGATTTTGTAATAAAGAAGTGATGTCCGACGATAATTGAAAAATGATAGATATGCTAGTATTGTAAACTTTAATCGTTTACAATGCAGGTATTTACTATCCTTTGCTATTCTTGTAATGTGCAAATCAAGTGGATTTTTTACTCACATGAGACTTCAAAAGCCCATAAAGTAGAATTTTATATAGAAATTAAACGATAATATGCTTCCAAACTCTGTTTTCATTCTAGAATATTCAAAATGAATCCAATAAAAAGCGAAACAACATGGTGAATAGTTGTTCTTTGCTTGTTAATCAATGCTCTCAGACATTTTCCTTATTGCTGGCAATCATAAATCTAAAGAATTTACTTTGGCTTTCATATAAATACGAAATCCTCCAGATTCTTTATGCCAAATCAGTATGTAAGTCTTTTAGCTTGTTCTTGTTTAAATAAAATCTCATGTTTTTGCATTTAAAACACACACATCTTTTTTTTTTTTTTTTTTTTTTGCTATTTTTATTGTATATATAAGTAGAAAAATTAAATATGTTAAAGAATCTGTTCTTTAAATACATTTATTTGCAAAAGATTTTCAAAGATTTTTTAAGCGTAAAATTAAATTTTTAAATAATTTTGGTCATTAATAACAAAGAATCTATTCAAATAGAATAACTGCTGGAGAGTCAAGAATCCAAAATTAAAAAGCTCTGATCAACTAGAAAGATTTAACAATAGATTCTCTTTTGTCAAAACGAATATATTCATTTGAAAAAAAAAAAAATGAAGAAATGGAAAAAAAAAATTCATTAATTTACTTTTGTTTATATCCATATCTGATTAATAAATATTATCAAATTAAAATTTTCATAAAAAGCCTTTATTGTTGAATTTATTTCTAAATAACAATATTTCCGATTACCTGAAATTTTTATATCAATTAAAAATTTTATAAAAGGCTTTTGTTGCTGTATTTATATCTAAATAACAATATTTCCGATTAACTGTAAGTTTTATATCAATAATTTTAAACGCATTATACATCTTTTTATTTACACGTTAGCGATTAGTAGCTGGATTACTAATAATATTGGTTGCATCAAATTCAATTAAATCTCTTGATGGTGATAATACCATTAACAAAGTAGTTTTAAGTATCCAATTGTGATAGGCATTAGCGATGTTTTGTTTTAATAACTTTATTAGAGTCATTCTGTTTATTTTGTAATTGAGCCTTTCTATTGGAAGTAAGTGCCACGACATCATCAAGCTATTAAAAGTGTAATCTAGTGAGCAATATATTTTCTAACTGCATGTTGTCTTACTTTCTACTATAGTCACTTTCTTATTTCATTATTTTTATAACTTAGCTAATAAATTAAACTGATAAAAAACATTATTACAAAAATAATATTTTGAATAATAATAATAATAATAATATTTGTGCATTACTATTTTCAAAAGTAATCATGGAAAAAAAACTAACATTGTTGGCTGATTTTAATTAATTAAAATTTAAAAAAAAACAAAGAAAGAAAAAAATCTCTTTAAGATGCGTATTTTCATTCTTCAAAAACATGTGTAGTCTATAGAACACGCAAGCACACATGCATATCGATAGATTAAAAAGGATATATTAGTTTCATGACATTTGCGAAGTTGCTACAGCTATAAATATGATCTACAAAAATTTTATCCGCTTACAGTTCTCTTTATTTCCTTTTTCTTAACTGATTTTTTTTTGTTTTTTTCCCCCCTCAAGTGTCACCAACTTCGGGGGAACACTTCGTAATTAAGGATGAGGTGCTTCCGGTGTGGTGGTTGGATCTCGCCAACCCGGTGGGTACAATAATAGGTGGGGATCTGATCCTTCCATAGATGAGGGGACATACTCCCTACGGGGAGGGTTGTACCTTGCCCAGTAATGGCTATTAAGACTCAACCACATTTCTCGCCAGTGTTGCTGTAGCTGCTGTTCGGTCATTCAATTTTACCTGGTGCCTTTTATCCGCATGCCTTCGGTTGGGTCGGAAGTCAGTTGTATAACTTCCCTACTATCACTCATTTTTTAAAAATAACAGGTTTCATTTATTTAATCATAATCACATGCAGCTTTTGTAATCGGAAATAATTTTTTAAGCATATATACATTGTATCAAATAAAGTCTTCTAATTTTTACTGATATTGTAAATATGTGTACGATTTTATAGGGCACTTATTGGAAATATATATTTTTACCTTTTTACCAATATTAAATATTTCTGAATGTGTGCTATAAAAATTGCTTTGTAATTATTTTTGATTATTTCTAAATATATTTTTATGTCTGTTTGATGCTGCTTAATATGTCTATGTCATTTTGGGTGGGGGCTAGACTTAAATTTAAAATTATTTTTTCCTCTTGTATGTTATGCTAGGGTAAAGCAATGTGGGTGCTGATAATTCATATATAAACAAGAAAACTAATTTATAAATATGAATTTGAGTTTATAATTTTATTAATTAATTATTTATAAGGAATAAACTCATGACACAATAATTAAAATATATATATATATCCTTTCTGCCTTAATATCCGTTTTTCCCTCATCAATATATAAATAAACTAACCTATTATTATTTATTTTGTTTAAATAAACACAGTAGAAACTATATAATAGAAAATTATTTAAACGATATTTTCGAAATAAAAATATTTTCATCAATTTAAAACACACACAAGCACTTTACTGCTTTAGAAAAAATATTATTAGAACTGTAATAATTTTACTTATATACATGATTCGATTCATGTTAATATTGTTGAAATAAAAAATGAGTGATGAAATTACGAAAAAGTAAGGAAGAAATGATCTTTAACGTTGTCATTTTATTCTTAGACTCTAATAAAAACATTCTTGCGTTTAATCATTTCTTTTATGCAATAGTTTTTCACAGTTGAATAGAAACTCTTTTCAGATGATTTTTTAAAAAATTTTATCAAAAAAATTAGAATTTGAGTTGAAAACAAACCCCGAAACAACTGCTAAAAAGAAACTTAGGAAGCTTATCTAAAAGTTTACAAAAGAAATTATTTGATATTTTTATGCTTTTGATGCAGCATTTATTGTTGGATGATTATTTTCCAAGAATTATTAATTTTCCAAATATTTATTCAATATCTAATGCAGCAACATATTTCATTTCAAATTTAAATGGCTCCGTCTCATCAATAAGTTTTAGAGTATTTTAAATACTAAACAGAATTTCTTTCTTTTTTTATTCTTTAAATTCCGTGGAGTTTTCCTTTTTCGTAGAAAATTTAAATAATTCCTTCTATATATTTTATGTAATAATGATAAATAGTAAATAGAATTTAATTCAACCTAATTATAATAAGTAGTAAAAGATTTGGATGCCACAATACAGTAAGGAATTTAAAACTTTATGATTTCAACATAAATTGTTGCAAATAATGTCAATCATTTTGTTAAATTAAGCATCTTTTCTATTAAATTCTTTTTTAAATAATTTAAATAATTGTTTTCTTAATACTATTTCCATATATACTATATTCTTATATAAAAATAATAGTTATCTAAACAATGTTTACTAAACAGTTATTATCTAAAGAATACTATTTAAGCAATATTTACTAAATTGTTGTTATGATAACAATGTTAACTATGTAATGTTTACTAAATATTGTTATGTAATTATTATTTAAATACTATTCATTATTTCTTAAAATTTTATTTAAGTTAAAATAGCCCCAGAAAAATACTTGAATATTTACAAAAAATGCTTTTAAAACCTTATATTCGTTTAATCGACTCTTAGATTAAATTTTGACAGCTAAAGATATTAATTTATTTCTCAAAATTATTACAATTATTTTTAGAGCATTAATTAAGTTTTAAAACTTTGAAAAGTACACACAACTGTTTTTGTGGGCCGCTGCAGCAGCTCAATCCATAAATGATTAAGATTTCACTTTCCCAAATGAATTAATCGGCGTCTTCTCTCATCATTCGACTTATTATTTTATTTCTCTTTTGTTACCATCCTTTTATGCACAATATTCGTTTGATCGTTAAAAATAGAAAATAACTGCAATTCAAAATTAATGGACTGAGCCTATATATCTTACACACCTTTGAATGAGGAGAAAGCACCTACCGGTTTCGCAGACAAATCTGTTCTTAGAAGATATGAGCATCTCTATAATTTAGAATCTATCACAATTTTTTCTCACCTATAATTTATAAGTTAATGATCATTACTCTGAAAACTATACATTATTAGAGGGTGTTTTTTTTTTTTTTTTGCAATTTCTGAATGTTCTGTAATGATAATTATGATTCGGTGACATATAATACCAATATATTTTTATGAATTCAGGATCTGAAGTATAGAATTGAATAGCATTTTACTTCAACACGATAAATATTTCAAAAAGATATAATTGGAGCATTCCTAGTCAAAATAAGTATTTAAATACATTAAAATATTCAAAATGAGAGTTATTTAGATTAACTCTAAGCTAGTTAATTTATATCAAATCTGTTTTCAACTTCAAACTTAAAGTTAAAAACAGATATTAAATGTATGGATTTTTTCCCAAAATTTAATTAATTTTCAATGATACATTTACTATAGCTAAGGATTTTTCGTAATTAATTAGAATTTGTAGTTGATTTTGGATACAACCCAAAGTTTTCAAACAAATCAGCCTTACTTTAATCCTTTCTCTATTTAATCATTTTTGACCGAAATTATATTAATTCATGTTCATTTCATTCGAGTTAAGTGTAAGCTGAAATTTATTTTTTACCTAACGTGCATCTATTAGAAGATAATATATCTCTGTACTATAATTTAATATTGGAGATCTGTGCATTTCATATGCTATAAGACTTTGAGTCTGATTTAACGACTTTTAAGAAAGGTTGAATTTATCTCACTTGTTCTTGTCATAGGCTTACTGAAAATTATTCAAAATCTTCAAGCGTTTTTAAACTTCAATTATTACTTGCCAGGTAAGATGGAATAAAATTAAATCTAAAAAGCCCTGATAACTATTTAATTATTAAGTATTGGTATTATATTAAAGATAAATAGGTTAAAAAATTCAGTCGAAACATTGGTGCAAGTTTCTTGACAGAATGTTTGGTTCTTGATGGATAGAGGTAAAATAATTATGATCCTTTTTAACTGAAAAGATTTAAGATTGCCAGTTAGTGTTGGGAATTAACCTTTTGTTTCATTCATTATTGACGGATAGAATAAACTGTTATTCGACTCAGATAATGACTGCACTAAAAATGAATTAAGTGCTGGAATATCAGAGTTAGAGAATAGCCAATTCATAACTGGGATTTAAATTCCATTGAGGTATTAGAATAACCTATTCAATCAGTTTACTATGAGGAGTACAAATAGCAGAATAGACGTGGTTTAAAAATGGCACTTCAATAAGTATGGAAGCAGATACAACCAAAAAATTTGGAAAGGCTTCTGAAATCTAGAAAAGTTGCATATTAAAAGAAATTCCGAAAATTGGGAGCCCATCTTATGTCTAAGTCTGAGACTTATTAATAATAATCAAATTTCGAATATCTTTATAATTTACCAGTTTCCTAAATATTGAACTTTTGTGTTTTAAGTCAGGTACCATATAAAAAAGATAAATGCATTGCTAATTATTTGTTTTTGTTTCATTAATGTAATTTTATTTTTCATTAAGCTTTAATTAAAATAAAATAAATATTTCGTGTCCACATTTTGATCACTATTGTATTAACACACTACTTGTAGAGGAATTGAAAAAAAATTTAATAAAATGATATATGTGGCCAAAAATTAACTTATCAATGAGTTTAAAAAATTCAAGAATTTCTTATGAAAACTCTAGTTATTTCGGTTGTTAGAGTTTTTGAAAAAAAAAAAAAGTTTGAATTTTTTTGGAAAAATAAAAGTAGTATGGAAATTTTATAAAAACATTTCAAGCATCAATCCCCGAATTTTATAGTAAAAGGATACGATTTTTTAATGTTGGAGATTTTTAACGTCATTTAATATCTCACCAATAGGCTTGGAAAGTGGTGGTTTTTTTTTTTTCGTCTCGGTCTTTTTGATCTAATCTAGTTTTTTTCAAAAAATTATTATACAATTCTATAATATCTTTCATCAGCAGATTTGTAACCTAACCGAACGTCGTAACCAAATAAATATTTTTAACTTGGTGATTAAAATAATAATACTGATTCAACATTTTAAAATCTTTTTCATCAATAGAAGAGGGGGCCTCAGTAACCGCAGTGATCAACTTTGTCTTTTTGATCTGGATAGTTAAAAGAATAATAGGAGAATTGAATATAACATTTCATATTGTATTTTCTTCATAGACAGATCTGAAAAACTTATTTACTTGATCAAATTAAAAAAAAAAACATTTTGATCCATTTTGTAGTTTTTTAAATAGTGATGAGGCATTTTATAAAATTTTGATTATTTATTTCAAACTGCTCATTCTTGCATATAGCCGACCACCCCGCCACCACTGAACGTATCAGTATCGACTCCTCATTCTTATACTATCGGACAAAAGAAATATAAATGAATGTCATTTAAAGTGCAAAAGCAGTGAATGTCCTTCACCTGTTCAACTTTTCACGCTTTCAAGGAGAATATACTATATTGAATGAAAATGCAATTAACATATTTTAAAATTTGGATTTTGGTAATTAGATACTGAAAATAAGAAATACTATAGCTTTTAATGTCGATAAGTAAAATTTCTCAATTTTTTTTTTAACTAGTTATCTTATAAAGCAAGTTACTGCATGAAATCACCTCTTTTGGACGTATCTATTAAACAATAAAAAGTTTATTTGCACAAATTTACGAAATATTTTTCCTAACTGTGTCCACAATTCTCCCAGATGTAAAGTATTAAATGAATGTTTAATTGAAATTTAAAAAGTTTATTAAATGTTTCGATGAAATTCTTTAAGTTGCTTTTCAACGATTGCGAAAGGTATTGCTTTTAATCCTGCTCTTCAACAGATAAAAAACAATATCCATTTATTATTCTCTTTTTTCTAAAATAAAAATCAGAAATTATTATCGTTTTTTTTTTCTAATTAAAAATATTAATTAGTTTTTTTGAGAGCCTCATATGATTTTCTTTCCTCTTAAAATCTCCTCTGGTCTCCCATAATCATAACGTGATTCTCTCAACGGCCAAACGAGCTCCAACCTGTATTAGCCACGTAATACCACTTAATCGACGTTTATAACCAAGAAGAAATTAACCACAAACGTTCGACCGCAATAACAAAGAAATTAATAGAATGATTCCTCCTCCCCCACCTTCAACTGCCTTTAATAATATTGTAAAACTAAACGCCAGGGGACCGGTTTTCATTGCACGAAAACACTTTTTGGCGATGGCGGAAAATCCGCCAAAAAGCACACCTCGAAGCCGAATCGCTCGTTAATTGAAATTGATGGCGTCTTTCCCTTGGCGAGCAATGACAACTTCAATGGGGATGAATGCCAAGTGCAGACCGTTTGCCCTCTAGGTTTAACCTCCCCCATACCAATGCTGATCCCCCCCTGACAAACTGAGCTTACTCCCTATTCGTGGGTTCCTCCTTTCTGCTTCTCCCCTCCTCCCTTACCCCCCGGGGGGTCGACTTGACGCAGCAATAACGTCTGCCTCTGGTGTCTTGATATTGGATTTCCTGAAACGTGGAGGGGGTGGGGACTCGGCGCGGAGCAGCTCTCTGTTCCCCGACCACCCTCTGGATGGAAGAGAAAGTATTCTAGGAATGCGAACAATTTTCCAACCCAGGGATTTATGAGGGAAAGGCAGGATGGAGGAGCTACGGCTTTTCCTGCTTCGTTTCTCGCCCATCCCCTTCCACATACCCCCACCCTCCTTCCTTTAGTTTGACTACAACCTTCACTGTTCCTAAAGCCCATTGAGAGGGGATCGGAAGGGAGTGAGGTGGGGGTGGACGTGCCACAGTCACCTACCCATTTCATCGTTTGAGATGCTAAACGGGATATAGTTAGTACCGCCCATGCGAAAGTTTCTTCGTAGAGAGGGTTGTGGACAATTGGGACTACGGATTTTTAACTTTTTTTTTTGTCCTCCAGGACACTTTTTTTGTTGCTGCTGTTGTTCATTTTACCTCTTCTATGCCGTGCTCTCCGATTTTGACACAGATCGTCACATAATTTATTTCTTTTACGCTCGAAACAATTCGTTTAATTCACGATTCGTTGAGGACTCTCTGTTATATGCATTTTTTTTCCATTCCTTTCCTTTTGAATGGATGGAGAATTATTGTTCAATGGGAAAATTTGGTTTAGTTGTTTTGAGAAAGGAATTTAAGAAATTGAATGAATTGTCAGAAAAAATAAAAGAGAGAACATAGTATTACGCTGTATATTATGTTCATTATAACTTAGGAGTCATTTCTTTCGTTTCCGTCTCAGTTACTTGGAATTTATTTAGTGTTCCTATTCATCCTCTGTCTGTGTGTATTCTTAACATTGATGATCGAAATGAGCAGAATCATTTAATTATTTTTCATTAGAGAATTTACCGACGAAGGAATTGCTTGTTTAACAATTTTTATCCTTTCAGATAAGACTTAGTCGGCCATTTTTTGCTTTGTAAAAGATGCCAGTGATAATAAATAATTTAAAATAAATTCTTGTCATCGACGATGGGTTTAATACGCTTGATGTTATTATAGCATGTTAAATTAAACAACGAATACCGTTCAACTTCTCATTGTACGTTGACTAAAGCTAAGCTATGACATCACAAATGTGCACCTGCCTTGAGGTGCACTGTTTTCGTGACATTGCAGTATTCTTTATAGTGAAACATAAATCTATTATATCCTTCCGTTTGGTGTCCAACATTATTAATATCAAATACAAACTATTAATCAATATCAAATACAAACACAATAATAATTGATATTGTATTTGATATTGATATTAATTTGATACAAATTAATATCAATATCAAATACAAACTATTGTTTCCGCTTGTTAAATTATTTTCGAAATTATGTCTAGAGCTATCAGTAATATTCTTACAAATATATTTCAGCTCCAACTGTCAAAAGGTCACATATGGTTCCAGGCGCTTTAAAAACATGGCAATCTTAGGGAGGGGCATTGAAATTATGGGGAGGTTTCAAGATTTTACCAATTGTAAAGATAAATACGACTGTCAGTATCCCACATTAATCTTGACAGAGACTTTACCTGACGCAAGTCCTACAGGTTCACAAACGCCAGATTTTGGATGTTTTCAAATTGCTGAATATGACAAAATAGGAGTTTGAATAGTAACTATTGATAACGCCTTTATAATTTTAAAGAAATAAATATTTAAATTGCATTCAATAGTTTAATTATTTACGAGAGATTCGAACACGTTACAAAACAAAGAAATTTGTTATGTTTTTGAATTAAAGGCATGTTTTTGGCATAATATTTGGCATGTTTTTGAATTAAAAATCTCAATATGTAAAAGAATAGAATATGCATTATCATATATTAGTTATTGATCATTCAATAATAGTAAATGCATTTTGGAATTATAAGCAGCTTTATACGATTCAGTTTAAATTGGGTAAAACAGTTTAAGGCAACTTAAAATTTTCAATAGAATTTGGAAATATTTTTTAAAATAAACCTTATTTATTTTTCTAGAAGATGAAAGATTATCTGAGAATTAATATTATTTGAACATGGCACCGGACATTTTTTAACTTTAAAACACTCACACACATCTTACGGCTTCACTAGCAGCAAGAGCCATACCCTAGTAACTTCGCTAGCGCAGTGAATATAACGATTGTGTGGCTGATATTAGCAGTATATAATCAAAAGAAAAGAAAGAAAAAGAAAAAAGCAATCAAACTTTTCTCCATTCAAAATTTCAAACAAGCATCCTTTTCACAACTACCTAGAGCTACCAATTATGGAACGTGTATACCTTGTAAGTAGGGAATATGCACCTCGGAGCCCGTTTTTCGAATTTTTAATTACAATTTTAATTAATTAAAATTAATTAAGCTCAAATTTCGACATTTTTCTGCTATAACTTCAGAATATATTATCGCACAAAGATGATTTTTACATCAAATTAAGGATAAAAAAATTTACTTTTTAATGGTATCAGGGTTTTAACATATAAGCTTCTATTTGCAACGAATTTTAAAAGAAATATTTTAACTAAATTTTTCAACAATATATTTTAGACAAAACAATAAAATTTAATCTACACGAACACGTTGCGAGTGAAAGAGAACAAATTATTTTTTACCAATATGTTGCCATCAGATTGACAAAAACTCGAAATAAAAAATAATTGATTACTGCTAATTAAACATATAAAATTGTAATTTTCAGAAAGTTTCTGCATGAAACGAAATAAATATAAAAAATATTTTTTCTAAAAAGAAAATGTAAAGAAAACATTTTAAGACTTCAACAATAATATTAATTAAATAAATCAGATATATATATGTATATATATTCCATTCAAGGTCCAACGACTAATTTGCAAAGCTTTAATAATAGAAATGCATCGACAAAAAGGGTCTGAATGAAGTAAATAACTACATAGTATCTAATATGAGTCTATAAATGCTTTAAGTAATGAAGAATATTGAGCTTTTAATTAAAAAGAGTTAAACTTCAGTCAACCCAGTCTCTAAAACTGACTGATTTATGAATATTTAAAGATCATTATTCAATAAAAACGGGTAATTTTAAATCACTTTATCGGCCATTCCAAAGATGATACCCCAATAAATGTCCAGGGTTTCTCAAAACTGACTGGACTAAGAATGAAAATGTTGAATGTTCCAAACATTTCTATTCAAAATTTCATAAGTCGTTCAAATTTGATAGAGGAAGGTAGAAAACTTCATTTATTTATTTGACATTTGAAGCGTAAAGAATATTACTTAGAGTATGATTCCTTATAACTCGATGTATAAAGGAATAAATAATTTTTTAAATTATGTTTATAAACCAAAATAAAATAAAATATTATTATTCGCATCATTTAAATCCTTTTGAAAGTAAAACTAAAATCTGAATTTTTTGATGAATCTAAGTAATTTTTTGTTGAATAATTCTTGAAATATTACATAACTTATTATAGTTCTTCAGTAGTACCCATAATGATTCTCTTTTACTTATATTTTAGAAAAAAAAATGCTTAGTTTTGATAAAAAAAAATATATTTTATATAAATTTGCAGTTTAATCATTTCCACTTTAATTTAAAGTTGAAATTTTTCGAGAACTGACAGATAATTAGAAAAACATATAGTACATTACGGGCTTAAGGCCTTTATAATTGCATGGGTGAATTATATGACTGTTAAAATGTGAACCTTAAAAATATTTTGATAAAGTAGATAGTTATTAAAGGACAAGTCACACAAAGTATTTAATTGACAATATCGTTACATAAAGTATTTAACTTTATGTAACGATAAGTGTACTAAGAATGGCGAACCGGTTGGTCGTTAAATTGCTCAAAGAATTTAAATAATAAAAAATAAAATTAGTCAAGTAGAAATAATCTATGATGGTATTTTTAACAAGTTTCTCATATGTACAGACTGATTAAAAAATTAAAACAAACTGTAAAACTCCTTTTACTTATGGTCACTTAGAACAAAAGTATCAAGCTCATAGTCAATAACGATTATGTTTTAAAACCCTTTTTCTTTTAAACTTAAAATTCCTAATTCTATATATAATCAGTACAATAAGATTTTTCAGTATCAAGTTATTTCCCTGTTTGAAAGTACATATTTGAGCAAGTAATATATTTTCTCTTAAAATGGGAAGTAAGTACCTTGTTATTGTATAAAATCAAATTCTATCGATTTTAAAATGAATCACTGGAGGTAAGTTTGGATACGATCTTTTTTCTCTCTTTAACTTTGCCATCTAATGCAAATAATTCTGTTTTCACTAAAAATTTAATTTGATATAATGATTCTAGCTTTTTATATTATAAATTAATTTTAAAATCTTGTAAAAATTATTTAATATCGTTTTCTGTTTACATAAGAGTAATTACTGTATATTAGTATTATCAAGCACGTCTTATAGAAGAAAATACCCTTCCTTAAAAAATACCCTTCCTTGAATTATGAATTATCGATATATAAAACGCAAACATACATGCATTTATTGTAATTTAATAACAAATTGATTCAATCAAATTCATGTTTTTGAATCGTACTAAATTACAAGGTGATTTTTTAAACTAGTTCTGTATCAATCCTTTAACAGTCTAAAAAGTCAATAATCTGGCCGAACAAGTTGGTCGCCAAAGTGGCTAATTAATCAGATTTTTTTTCTATTATTATAATTTTAAATTGGCTTGCTCTTTTTCAGGTTTATAAAAAACAATTTCGTAACCGATGGGCAGAGTTTTGAGTTTTATTCCTGATTTATAGAAATTAAAATGTTATAAAGAGGCAAAAAAAAAAAAAAAAAATAGTGATAGAAAAAGAAAGAAATCTATAGTTTGTCAAAGTAGGGGGAAAAAAGTGTCTGTCTACAGTTAAAAAAAGTGTCGGTTGTTTCTAATTTGAAGCCGGTGCGTTATGTTGTAAAGTAATCTCTCATAATATGTTAAGTTGTAATTAAATTAAACAATTAAATACATTGGGACTATATCATGTAAAAGCGAGACAGGTTGCTGTTTTGTTAGATAAGAAGAGTATTTCAATCAACGTAGGAACAAAAAACTTAATTGACTGGACCTGTAGGAAAACTTTTTGCTCGTCAAATAAATAAAAGAACAGCTTTACTTTCTCATGCAAATCGAACCGAAATAATTACCCATGGAATCTTGTTTTAATTAGCGGCTGGTAGTAATGATTGAAGAAAGAAAAAAATCTACTTGGCTAAAGTATGCAGACAAGTCATTAGTTCTTTATGCCATGCAAATTTAACAGCAGTAAAGTTTCTTCTTTTCTTCCTCTTTTTTTCTCTTAATTTTATATATACTCAAAGATATGCATTCACATGTTCTAAAGAGAAAAGATATTGCAATCGTCAAAAAATTCGAACTTGATTTTTAACTAATTTCCGGTTCTCAAATATCCCTAAGGGTTTTTTTTTTTTTTTTTTGTAAATTATTACTTATTTTTACGATAGGTCAAAAATGCATTGTATTAGAGGGATGAACTGATATATGGCATTTTAAGATACCATGTATAATATATTTTTTTTAACTAAATCCATTCGGAATTGTCATTTTGTCAGACTATCTTAAAAGCAATTAAACAACAACAAAAAAAATTCTCACATAGGTTTAAACTTAAAAAATGAATCCATAGTAAAATTCCCCCCCCCTCCCTTTTTATCGTTCCATACCTTTGCATAATAGCTCAAAATTCAATGGTTTAAGCGAATGAATAACATTTGGTAATCTTGTGAATTCCATGGCAATTCTATCTGAAGAGTTTGGTTTTAATCGAGAGAATAAAATAGGTTCATGTTCAAGCATTTTGTTTAATGACCACATGATCGATTCAATAAAAACGATAGGTTCGAGCCTAAAATAGGTATTTTTTGTTATTATTTGCCAATGGTTTGCAGTTAATACTCAAATATCGGTTTTCTATACTATTATTTGAAGTATGCAGCTCTCATATGCGGAACTTTGAAAAAAAATCCAAAAAATCAAAGTATTCTTACTCTTATCCAAAATCCAAGATATTATCAGGGGAGGGAGATGATCCTTTATGAGAGGATATACGAAAAAGTTTCGGGGATACATCCACTGGTTTCAAAAAAGAAAAGGAGAGTAAATTTGTAGTTCGTGTAAAGAAATTACGTATTACATTCTAAAATATCACGAATTCTTAAAAAAAGTAGCAAGGTATGGGTAAGAGAAGAAAAATAATATATTGTAATATGCGTACTAAAATTTTCTTACTATGGCCATTCAATGTTATACTTTTATTTGTTTGGAAATTAAAACGTAGAAATTATTATGATAAATATTCGCAAATAATTTCATATTCAAAGTACTTTATGTTTTGTGATTTTATATGAAATTCTCTGCGTTTTCGCTTTATATTGACACTTTATTAATCAACACTGCATTAATGATTGATCGCTTATTACAAATATTACATTTTGATCTTTTTACTTGTTAGAATTTGCTGTAAATGAATGGGTGTCTCTATCTAACGACGCTTTTAAATTCTCCAAATCATGAGTGAGCTAAGATTGACCCCAACAGTGATGTTATGTTAAATTTTTCTTCGATAATTTCCATTTTCACAAAGTCATGTAGAAAAAAAGAAAAATACAAATTTTTAGCATTCAAAACATTAATTATTGCATTATATACGTAATCCGTTGCGAATCGAAATGCAGTCCTTTCTACTCCAGACAATAAATTATTCATACTGAGATATAGTTTTCTGTATTAACGGAAAGTCCATTAAATGTTATGGGTTTCATTTTGCATTTGAAATGTGTAATAAAAAGCATTAAGGCTGCCACACTATACTCAATGCTGAAAGAAACAAATGGTGACCTTGAACCCAACCATTCATTTTCCTTAAATTGCCAAATCGGATCTTCCAATATTTCTGAGCAACAGAGTTTTAAATTGTATCGATTGTGTTGCCATCATATTTTTAAAGGCACTCATTATTTGGGGGAAAAACTCTTTGAATCCTCCGATATCAACTTCCAGGAAATATAGCTATATTTCGTTAATTCATCGCTTGTAACAGTCACTTTAGAAAAATATTTTTCCCAATTTTCAGCGCATTCAATGATATCAAATGCAACTCAAAACCAATATTCTTTTTAGATAAAGAAAGGCAATACCAGCACTAAACCACATCAAAATCCATTCCCATCTAAATCTTCGGTCAGAACGTTTAATTTAGTTTAACTATATTAACGTTCTATTTTAAGGCAACACTAAGTCTATTATAAGATTGACCCTTTAATTTTGAACCGAGGTCAGATGACGAGGATGGCATTGAGCATGTAATTTTCTCAATATTTTTTTAATCATTTATTTAGATGTGTAAA